>JANIJG010013614.1:13843-40407 GCA_024611175.1 Megaceryle torquata | reverse complement strand
CTTTTTAAAAATTACGTTTTTTTGGTTTTTTTTCTGGGAACAAATTTTACTTGGGTTATTTTGAAACCCTTGTGGGGGAGGGAAAAAATTTTTCCCTGTGTTTTTGTTTTTGTTCCCCCCCCCCCCCCCCATTAGTCTATTAGCTTAAACTGTACTGTCTTCATGTTGTACGAGCAAAACAGGTTCTTAATATTCTGCAAGACTTTCATACAAAATAACATTTTTCTGTCATTGTGTTTTAATGAAAAAGGGGAAATAGCATTTGAATATTTCCTGGTCTCAAATATAGCAAGATACTAACGCTTAATATAAGTTGAATCTGATTGCTTTCCTTTTTATTCCTATTATTTTGTTAAATGTTGCTTATTCTGCATACCATAATAAGGAACAGGTCTTACCTCCACTAAAGATTTGATAAATTCTCGATGCAGGTGAAGCAGTTCCAGGTTGGAGGGATTCATTTTGTTCACTTGTTAGCAGAGTAGAAGGGAAAGAGGGTAATAAGCATATCTTCAAAAAATGACTTTAATGAAAATTTGTGCCTGTACTGTGCCATTGTTTCAGCATACTGCTAATGTATACAACTGCTTTAGTTCTGCTGTACAGGCTGCTGCAGTCTCCCACTCTTCTACTGTAGAATCAATAAGCATCTGAAAATACATAATGAAAGTAATTTAACATACTGAAGGCTTCTTGTCTCCAGAGACACCACTGAGATTCAAGCTTTCTAAAAAAGAAAAGCAGTGCTTCTGAGAGGAAAGCTTGCGATGGGCAGCTTTTGCAGAATGACAGCCTACCTTGTCGCTTCTCCTCACTGCAGAGAGATGCAGTGCATTCACTAATTTTGATTGGTCAGTGATGTTGGGCTTAAATTGTGCTTCATATATGGGATTGATGCCCTCCCTCCCCCCGATTTATATAAGGATTCTTTTATAAAAGGACTAAATTTGCAAATGATTTATGAATTCTGGAATATATTAAGGGTATGCCAGCTTTATTTTTACCTTTTTACTCTTTACTTTGTGCACACTGGAAACCACATGACATGGAAAAAAAAAAAAAGGATTAAACGTTTATTACTTAAAAAGCTTCCAACAATCTATATTTGAATGTGCCTACTTTATCTATTTGTGATGATTTTTCTCTTGTTTTTTGTCCTAAAAACATATCTGAAATAAAACTGCCTCTCTGAGCTGTGCTGAATTTCACCAGATATGTTTATATGCAAGAGAAGATTTAGGTCTTTTTTTGAATAAATTACATTCAGGACAAGTTGGAACTCATGTTTGTATTAGGAATATTTCTGTTAGGCTTCACAGAGATTATTCAGACCCTTAAAATGGGTTGATAATTCAGTTTAATTCATGCAGAAAACAATAATTTTTGTAATCCATCACCATATACAGTGTATGTATAGTAGTGTATGTTGATAATTTTGTTGAAATGTTAACTTCTAAAACAAATATTGTGTGCTTCATGTGAATTTCGCCAGAGACTTCCCAGTTTTCTTAAGGATGTTTTGCATGATGCTCTTGACCTTCACCTTGCAGAGTGCAGAGAGTATCTTCATTTTCACTTTTTTGTTTTGTAACTTATTTCTGATTCTGTTGTTAGTATAAACAATGCTCACAACCACATAATGAGTAAGAGAAGTGTAGCACAGTATCTGTTTTAATTAGTACTGAAATAAACCTTGCAAATAAATACAGTATTAAAAAAAAAATTGGTTTTCTGTAGCAAGTAATTTAAGAATATCTTAGTATAATATATTCTGCTGGTAGATCATCTCAAGTAAGGGTGAGGTTTTTTTTTTTTCTTGATTTTAAAGATAGTATTTTATCAAAGTTAATATATATGAATGTTAAACATAGTTCTTACATAAGCAGCTGTCAATACATGGCAGTTTTGGTCAGATTTTGATAGGGTCCTGTGTTTTTAAGTTGTTAATGCAATTCTAAAATGCAGTTCCGTAACTCATTTGTCTGCATTTCTTCTCTACTTTATCTCTCAGCCAGCCAATAATTAATTTATCTTTAGGTAACAGCATACTTTATTTTTTAAAATTACTACATATCAGTCTAGTATGCTTCCTATTCTGTACTCTTTAATGTTCAAAATATACCTAAATAAAGATTGCAGAAACTTTGACCAAGGATCAGTGCGTACCAGCTGGCTAGGCTGAGTAGCAACTGATTGAGCTCTTTGAGCTGTCTCTTATTATCGTCTGCCTCCCAAGAGCTTGAAACCAGTGGCACAAGCACAGCTTTTAAGGGTGATGTGATAAAGAGGATTCCTGAAATGAAAGCATAAATACTAATATATTAAAGAGATTTACTTGCTTCACTTTCAGTGTGACTTAGGATAAGTAGGGAAGCCTGTCTAAATTTAAACAGATAAATCTCCCTCTCCCTTTCTAATTCTTCAGTGTGTGCCTGAACAAAGATGGAGATACTGGATGATCTGTACTGTTAGCAAGAAAAAGAGGTATACGTGGAGGAAGATTGTAACAGGATTTTGGATATAGCATGGATATATAGTTCAGATGCAGGCAAAGGGGTCACGGTAGAGTTCCTGTATTCCAAGAGGTGATAATGGCAAAAGTTTTATCTGCAAAAAGTGTTTGAGAGGAATGATAAGGAGCTGAGTTGTGAATATACCAAGCTTCAGTTTTCTGGAGAGAAAATCAGAAGAAGCAGTACCATATGGAGGCAATCAGGAGTAGGTGGATGGATAGACATGCTTACAAGCCATTGCTGTGCAGATGCTAGTTAAGATGGTGTGAACAGATGACATCATCCTCAAAGGGTAGATAGGGAAGAGTGGGCAAGAAGAGCCATGTGCAGACACCCAGCATAGAAAGAAAAATGTGCTGTTCTTATACCTGTTTCTATATCAGTACAGAATGGAATAGAAAGAATTTGACTGGTATTTTGGGTTTGAGGGGACTGATAAGTGGGGTGGAACGGTAATGAGGGTAGAATTATTAGGGACTAGCAGGAGTCTTAAACCAGAAGATTGGTGGTGAAGGGTCTTAAGACTCAGGATGGCAACGAAAGGGGTAGAGGGACAGCCAAAATATGACAGAGAATAGGGCTGTGAAGGGTTGAGGCTGCTGGGTCTGACATGGGGAGAAAATAAATGTGGAGAGGCAGAAGGGAACCGAGGCGTGTGCATGTAAAGAGATGCTGGGGGTACAGGGGTAAAGATAACTGCAATTGCCATAGTATACACTGCTGTAGTACTTCTAAATTGAATTCAAGAGTCATAACTGTCAGAGTACGTTTTCCTGTTTTGCTGAGAGCAGGAGGTCCAAAAATGTGGAAGTTGTAGCATATTTCTTGGTCCTCTTCCATCTGTGGTTTTTTTTTTTTTTTTTTACTGTCTTACTTTCTACAAACAGGAATTAATGTCCTACCATTGACTCTTACTGCATTCCAAAATGGTGGTAGGTTGATTTGTAGATCTGGAGGTCTTAAACTCTGCTGGTGAGTTGTTAAGATCATCCTGAATGCAGCTTCTTGCACTGCAGTTTTTTGAAGAAGTTTATTTTTAAAAAAGACTCCTTAGGTTCACAAGGTCAAGCAGGGCCAAATGTAGTACTGAATTCTGATGTTTTCCATCAGAGTCCTTGATTTTGGAGCTTTAGCATTCTTTTAGTGTGCTTTAGGGTTTAACTTTACATAAACCTATCAGACTGTCTTAGCATCCAGGTGTCACGGAATAGACACATTCATAAAGGTCTTTATTGGCACAGCTGGGAAAACTGTCTACTTAATTTCCTTGATCTCTGCATTATTCTTTTTTCAGTTTCTACAGCTATCTCCCCTGAATGCTTCAGCAGTGCTTTCTGTTTCTCTCTTTGAGCGGCACATCTTATTTCCTAGTTTGAATCTTGCTCCTCATTTAGTGGCCATTTAGAATGTTAACTGTTTCTGGGTCTAAAAATGTCATCTGTTCTCTTACTTGCAAGAGACTTGGGTTCCTAACACATACAAATTCTTCATTGACACAATGTCTTTAAAAATTAATTTTTGAAAATGGTTATTGGGTGATTTTGTACATCTTGCCCTGGGATTGTTCTTCAGCATTGTTTACATAGTGCACCTGCACAATTCCAGCTGGATAGTTCCTCCTGTACTTTGCACTTACCTACACTGGGCAGCATGATGCCCAGTTCTAGTGTAGCTTTCTTGTATTGTCTACTGTTTGTATCTGTTCTAGCAGCTTGTGATCCATATCTAAAATGTGTTTCTCACATCACTCCATCTTAGTTTCCACAATAGTCTCTTGCAAAGAACCTTTTTAGAATATTATTGAAACACAAGTAACTTTTATAGTATTAAGGAAAAATAAACAGTGGATAATAGCAGTTTGGGTTCGGGAGTTGTACTGATGTTACGCTGGATTTGTCAAGGTGGTGTGTTTTACCTGATGTTAAAATTATGGCTTGCTGGCCAGGATCATGCTGCAGTGTGCTTTTATGTTGAAAAGGTGTAAATCTGACTCCAGTACACAAGTTCTGTTTCGAAAGGGTTTTATTATTGTTTAAGTGTGATACACTGAATTAGATGTTAAAACTCTGCTAGAACTTGTACCTAAGTACCATTCTGACTGTGCTGGTAGTGCAGTCTTTTTCTTTCTTTTGATGCTAGTACTTTATTCTCATCTCTTTAATCTATTGAGGATGGTTCTAAGACTGTTAGTCCTTTTCTGTAGCAAAAACTGACAACCACAAAATTAATTTTCCATTCAGTGTTCTAACCTTAATGTTTCTTTTCTTTTCTCCTGAATTGTTGCTTGCCATACAGCTTTCTTTGGTTTGTTATTTTTATAATGACTTATTTAGGTTGGATATGGTTTTTTTTGCATTTCTAACTTGCATTTTTCCTCTTGCTCAGAAAACATTCCTCCATGTGGGACATTGTTGATCTCAGTTTATCCACTTTAGAATCATCTCCAGAGATGTAAAAAAAAATTGGATTTTCCAGCTTAATTCCATATCATTTCATTGTGCTTCCTCTTATATTTGTAAAGATGTACACCTTTGGAAGCAATAGAAGGACAAGTATGATTAAATAGATATATATGTTATATCTAAACCATATATATAACATAGTATTACATATTTTCTATTTCATGTAGTTTTTTAATATATAATGAATATATATATTAATTTATGAGATGTGGAGCTAATGTTAGCATAGCAGAGTGAGCGTGGAAAAATTACCTACTTATGCTGTGAAATAAGAATGTCTTAGAAGATTCATCTGGGTTTTTGTAATTGTTAGGCACAGCTTGTTCGGTTGTATTCCATGTTAGTTCAACTATTGACCTTTTCAACACTGGAAGCTCCTGTACTCATGAGGAAATGTGTAAGTTACAGAACAGACTGCCCTTTAGAAATTAATACTGAAACTGTATCTTGTTTCAGTTTTGCACAACGAAGAGATACCAAAGAAGAATTACAGAACCAGTGCTGGTTACCAGTTATACAGAAAGAAGGCATCCTTTTCATATTGTAATAGTAAATGTGGTTTAGAGAAACAGCCAAATCATGGTCCTGGTGCACTAATGCACAATTATTTAAGCATTTTAGCTGGGGGGAGAGGAGGCAGGGAAGGAATATCAGTTATCCTCAGGGGGAAGTATGGCTGGTAAATTTAATAGTAATTTGAATAACAACAGTCTGCCTCCAGCTTTTCTTCATGGAGGTGTTTAGTGTTCTACGATAAGCACTCATAATGAACGGTGCTGTATCTTGTAGTAGTTATTGGCAAAATATTAAATAGTCACTGTAAATTTCAAAATATTTTTTAAATTTTCCTTTAAAGATTGCAATGCTACTGTGAAATTAGTTTTTCCTTCAGTAAAATTGTACTTCGAGTACTCAGAATTTGAGATATTTCTGCTTTTATAAAATATTCTTAGATCTAAATTGACAATTGCTATTGAATTTTAGTGAGGGTTTCCATTATTATGGAAAGGCTTTTGGAGTTCTGGCATCATATCTCTTGTATTGCTTCAAAGATGCAAGGAAAAAAGGCACATGCTCACATTGTTTAAGTTGTGAAAGTGTGACTGAAAAAATGTTGATTCCATAAATTAGGAAGTAGTTTAGCACAACAGCTGAAGAGTGCTAAAGCTGGAGTGCTGATGCTTGTGTGGCTGTAGAACGACAAAATGTTGCCTCATGCTTTAAAGTCCCAGGTGGTTGCTTACCTTGCTTTTGTAAAAATATTTTGTGTGTTGAAGGAAGTTTTCAGTGTTATTCTCTGGGTTCCTGGGTTTCTGGTAGCCTGGGTTCCTGCACTGCCTGCCATCTCCAAGTCCTGGTTCATGATGCTGCTGTGCTAGGTGCATGGCAGAATGGCATCAATATAAACACTTCAGTAAGCTTTCTGCCTGACTTTTTACAGTGAATTGAATTTGGATATAACTTAATTTAACATGCAGGGTTTAAACTTCAGGATTGGGATCAGGATTGTCCATCAGATAACCTGATGCTGTGGAAGCCGTGCCTGACAAAGTATGTGGGGCAGGCAGCAGCAGGAGCAGTATTGGCCATCCTGTTACAATTCCCTGCTGCGGGAGTTCTGTTACACACCTTCCTGCTATAGTATCCTTTAAGTGAAATTGCTAATTTAAAACAACAAGAAAACAGGAAGATTTCCTCTAGAGTTGTTTATTTGACAGAGATCTTGGATAGACTTTGTTTCTAGTCATTTTTAGAAATAGGAAGGCAGTACAGTTTTGTCTTAATTAAGAGAAAGTGTTCATGTGGTGTGCCTAGTAGCAAGCATTCTTCTAACTGAAATTAAGAGGCAAAAGTCTTACGATCCTAATTGCCCTGTGAGTAAAGAGTGAACACAACATGAATAGGTGTCACAACATAAACTGTGTCCCTTTAATTTTGTTAAGATCACCCACAGTGTTAGGGTTACCACCAGGGTGAGTTTATACACTGCAGTCTTGCTCAGTCAGCCCCTTGGCTGATTTGGCTTGGAAGTGCTACAAAAATCATATGAAAAGGCTCCAGTAGGCTTACTGCCTTTAAAATTAAAGTTCAGTGACCACACACAGTAACTCTGCATGTTTCTGTGTAACTGCAGCGACAGGAGCATGCTTTGCCTTCTTCAGATAACAAAATAAAAGCTATGGGCAGTAGTTAGATTCCCTCCAGCTGTGACTAACTGCAGTAAGTGGTTAAAACCATCTGTTAGGCCTCTGTGTTCAGTTCAAATATAGGAAGCTGTTCACACCAGTCTGATAGTGGTAATATTCCTCACATTAAGTTCTCAGAATCTGAAAAATGATATACAGTCCTATGTGTTTTCTTGTCTGATTTCTTTAAAAGATAAAGTCCTCTGTCTTCCTTTCTTTGCCACCTTAGTTGTTGAGTTATTATTTTTACAAGGTTGTTCTGGGAAAGTGATAGCAAATCTGTTTATATGGTGCCATGAAAGGATGTGCAAGAGAAGCTTGAAAGTAATAAGCTATAATGATAAATGCATAATAATAAGGAAATTGAGCTAAGCTAGTGCAGTGTGTTGGCTTCACCATTTACTCTTTAAAAAGTATTCATTTGATTGATGTGCATGTTGATCTAAATTTAGTTTTGTGTTGGTATAATCTAAATTTTATTTTCTTTCTTCCTGTGTTGTTTGGGTGCAGCAATTTCCATAATTTGTATCTGTAATATAGTTTAACTTTTTCTAGTGATTGTTGAAAAATCTCTCTCTTTTTCTTAAGAGGATAAATGAAATAGAAATATGATACCCTTGATATTTTCTAGGTTTTTTTCTAATGCGTACATAATAGCTCTAAACTGTGTTTAAAATGTGTGCATATGAAGAACTAATTTTATCTATGAAGCTTTCAAATATCAAAGATTTTTGTACCTAAACTGTAGTTTCAGTTTTTTTCCATCTCCTAAAGTATTTTTAACTTCACTGCATAATTGTTGTATTTGAAATCACTTATCGTAGGACTTCAAGAAAACCAGAACTTGTATGAAAAATGCTTTTGTTTAATATTTTTGGGGGGAGGCTGAGAATAATAGTGTCAGTGGCATGTCTGAGGAAGGGAATAGTATTTTGCTTCATATACGGCTGGTGCCTGGATCTGGCTTTACAGTCATTAGGCTTGATGCTTAGGTTTTATTTTACTAATAAAATCTTGAGAAATTGAAAGTGGTTGGTGGAGACATTTTTGTTATATGAATGGATGATGAGTAAATACGTGTTTATGAAAAAAACCCCACTTGTCAAGTTCTTCAGCAGCCTTCACTGATCACCTACTTAATAAATTAAAACAGGTAGAATGTGTTGCAGTGATAGGAGCTATGAAGTGTATTTGGAGTGGGAAAGATGAAATACGTTGTTTGTGTTAATTCCAGTGCCTTTCAAAGTGAGAAACTTCACTATTACTGGGTAGGCTAGCAACTCTGCAAATTGATACCTGTGGTTTGGAGCTTCTGGAGGAAATGTGGAAGACAGAATATAGCAACTGTCATAACCTATCAACAGGAAAACCATGTGAGTTATTACTTACTGACTCTGCCTGTCACCATGCTGTCTCTCTAGAAGCAAAACTGCAATTCCAATACAAATACAGGTCTTTTCCAGTCTTTCTTTCCACAGTAGATACGGTGCCCAGTGAGAGACAACTGAATATGGAGAACACAATTTGTCAAGCAAATTAGTTTTAGTATGTGGAAGAAATGGAAGGAAAGGAGATCCTGTCCTTTGAAAGTGGTTACTATTTTAAGCCTGCTGGTGGTTAGATTGGAAATGTTTTTCTTTAAAGTTGCTTTCTGTTATAAGACCTTTTCTGCTGTCTTGCTTCTGAAGGAGGAATAAAAACTCAACCAGCCTTTCCCGTTCCACACAGGGTAACTTTTTTTTCCTTGCATATTTTTCATATATTCTTCATAAGCTCATTTTTTTTTTTCACCACCATCAAAAACGTCTGGGGTATCTACTTGTTTACTGGGTTCATGCTAATACCTTTTTTAACACTCCCACTCCAAAATCTTTAAACCAGCATTATCACAATAATCAATATGTACTCTGGTCTAGGGTAGAATACTTAAAGAATTTTCCAGTGGTGTTTGAGTACATCTGTGTGTAAGGCTGTTTGGATTGTCAGTTAAATGCATACCTTGATAAATATCACAGGCTGGATGATAGCAGGTACTTAATACAGTTTGTAAGAGTATAAAAGCTGCTCTTGATAATCTTGCAGCCTGTAGGCAAAGCAACTATTACAGTGTTCTTTGGGGCAAAAAATGTTGATATTAGTCACAGAAATTTTAGTTTACATTCAGTGCTCTTAATCTAGAACAAATTTATCTGGACAGTTAGAGATAACGTGTATTAATACTTTAACCAAGGTTTTTAGCTGCTTGTGCAATGTCCATGACTGCAATGCCTGAGCATCCTGCATCTGCTTTATCGTTTCTCTTTACATCATCCTGTTTTGTAGAAGAATCGTTCGGCTACATGCTAGAAGCCTATTAAACGTCTGTCTGTATTTCATGAATCAGTCCAGTCTCTAGAATGCAAGGCCAATTTCTTTATGAAAAATGCAGTGACTATATAAATTTTCCAAATTTTATCTTTGTGCAGGTCTTTAAGCACAGTTCTTTTATGTCTAGCTAGACTTGACAAAGAAAATTAAGCCAAGGCAATGTTTTGGAGTAATAATGAACAAACTGAGGCTTGAGTGGAAAAACAGTTGATGTATCTAAATCTTTCTCTCAGGACAAGATTTTTATTTTGTTGTTAAAGTAAAGTAATGTATTGGCAAAGTGAGAATATAAATTATTACTTGCACTAACCTTACTTTTGTCTAAATTGCTTTTAGCCCTCAACTGCATTGGAAGTGGGGCGGGACCAGAACAAAGCCCCAGAACATGCAAATAATTAATGAGATTAAAAAAAATATATTGGTGAAACACTATAGAATTCTCTACTTCATCATCCAGCTTTTCAAAATTAAACACCACCCCCTCACCCCCATCTTTAAGGAAACAGGCCTTGCATCATGCATAGAAAATTATTAAACACAGGACAAAAATATAGAACCATGTTTGAAGAATATTTGTACATATAGAACCTATGAGTTAAACAAATCAATACTGCAAATAGAACAAACTGGATATAGTGCTTTTATGTACGGTGCTTTGGATTGTGTCATACTGGGAAAACTTCTTATTTCTTTATCAGGCGCCTTATATTTTGACACATTTCTCTTTCTTTTACCCATCGCAATATAACCTGTATCTTATGGGTGCATGTGATGTGACAGAAGGAAGAAGAAGAGATACATCTGCTTAGGATGAGCCAGGCATGGAGTTGGTAGGATGAATTTTTGATGAGAACTAAAGGAGTCAGATGCAAAGGCAGGGAATTTTTGAGAATTACTACAAGGCTGACTGAGCTGCTCTTCAGAATTACTTACATAGGTTTTCCTTGTTTCCTTAATGATCTTTTTCTGTAAGTGGACACAGAATATTGAACAGTGAGTTTCATGGTTGCTTTTGTAGGAAATTGCTAAGAACTTGATTTGTAAATCTTACTTTTATTTATTTTTTTAAAAATAATCTTCAGCAATATCAGTATTTCTTCACTTTGGTGCCACAATATAATTCCTTTGGACATAAGTGCCATGTATGGCAATTTGCTGGATAGGATCCTGTGATCAGCTGGGCACAAAATTGCCTTGAGTGTATTTGCACATCCACAACACAAAGAAATGAGAATGGAAATGGGATTGATCCCAAAAATTCCATAGATCAGCAGCTGCAGAGAGAACTGTGGACATAGAGAGTCCACATAAAATTGCTAATCTGTAATTTTAAATCTTTGTTTAAATCTTTGATTGTAATGCAAAGTTTGTTTTCTCTTTCTATGCTTGCCTGAAAGTGTTTATATTTTCAAAGTATGTTTTAAGATTACTGAGAGCTGCTGGTCATAGATGCCGAAGAAATGAATTTACCAAATCACTAATCTTTTTAATTTTTTAGATTTTTTTTTTTTTTTTAGAAACTCATCCAGCTGATGTAGTTTAGTATTCTGATCTTGTGCAGAATCTTGGCTAATGCATCTGTTGAATGAATAAATAAATGGAAAGAAATGCAGTTTTAATTCTGGCAAAAACTATTTTTATTGCTTCCTTGTAAAATTGGCAGCAATATTCTACTCTGGGATAGCATTATTGGTTACTGACACAGTGGAATAATAGTAGAATTCAGAAATAAATGTGAATTTAGTTGTATTCTTTAGCTTGGTCTTTTATTATTTTAAAAAATTTCTACCACCTGCAAAATAATGCAAGATGCTGCTTTCTCTTTTGACAAATGCTACACATTCACAGATTAATGTATAGCTTCTAATCTCCACTGATTACTGTTACCTAGCAAGTGCTTGCTAGGTATCAAAGCAAGTCTGACATAGTGAATAGGTCACAGATTGGGCCAACCTGTTCTTTGACTAAGTTTCAAGAAAGCACCAGGTAGCTACTGATTTACCCTCTGGACAGAGAAATGTATTTCTTTTATCTGCCTTTCAGCCTTTCACTTCCTACTGAGTTAGTAAGTTATTTATTTGTTGGTATTTGAATGATATTTGAACCTTCAATGCGGAAATTGTTACATTTCTTCAGGGAGGACAAAATAGTTTTTACTGCAGTACCCAGATCCTTGCTGTTCGTTCAGTTTTGCCAATAAATACAGGATTGATCAAAATGTCTGCTATGTCCAGCTCCCAAGACCACCTCAGCACTGTTCCTACCAAGCCTGGGGACTTAGGGTGCTGACTCAGGTGTAACAAGGCACGTAGGGTTCCTCTTGAAGAAATCTGTGGTTACTCAACTCTGTTAAAACTTTGCTGTTATCATTGCCTCAGACAAGCAGTGCTCACTGTGAGTTTGTCGTCTTCAGCCAAAGAGTGTGTACAAAGTAGTTATTCTATAAATCCTATAACTCTGATACCTATACCATAGCTATATTTTGTATGGATGTGTATAGGTATATATATAAGTATATGTATACAAAAAAGTATATCATGGTTATAAAACTGACTTTATCTAGAAGGGGTGTGAAGTATACTCTTGCTGGCAATAGAAACAGTATGATTGTTTCTGTAGAAACAGTTGTTATTTAATCAGTTGGTCTTAACACTGTGGCCTTTCTAGCAACCATATACAGACTAATTCATGTCTAACCCCTTTTTTCCACTCTTGGCCTTCAGTTGTGACTGAAACTTTCTAATGTCTCTGCAGACTGGAATGGAAATGCAAGTACAAAATTTTTCTATGACAGCAATGAATTGCCTTGCTTTGGTTGCTTTATTACAACTGTTAAGTAGTCATTTAACAGGAATTAGCATATGTCCTTCAGCTTTTTCTATTAGAATTGACATTGAAAGTAATTACAAAGAGTAAACTGTTTCATGCTTCTAATTGCTTCACAGAAGTCTTGATCCTGGTCTTCCAACATCCAAGAATGAATGTATAAATCTTTTCTGAGCTTATGAAAATCCTTTTCTGGTGACATATGTACGTTTAACACAAGTATAATTTCATTAAGGAAAATTTCATAATAATTTCAGGGAAAGAAAAAGCAAGCTCAGAAAAGAATGTAGGTATCCTACTGTTAAACAAATATTAACACAGAACTAAGATTATTACATTCAAAGAATTAAAAAGTCTGTATGTAACTTTGTAGTATTTTGGAATAGTTTCTGATCATTTTGGATTCTTCAGCAGGTTTTAGGAATTGTAGTATTTCTGTTGCTGAGCAATTTAAAAATTGACAAACTCTAAAGTAAAATTTTCTTTAAGGACCTTATGACCAACTGTGTTCTCTACAGAGGTGTGGTGTGCAGGAGGAAGAGAGAAGAGCAGTTTTGAGGTGAACGAAGCCATTGCCTAAACGGGAAAGAAGGGCTATGCACCCATTGGTGTGTGAAAAGACATGGGAAAACCAGGTGTGCAAGCTGGTGCTAGAGTAAGGTGAAAAGTCAAAGTGCTTAATCCCAGTGGCTAGTGTGCATGAGATGGACAGCTTTGGAGCTACGTTACTGCTCTGCTCATTTTAGTTTTCGCTGTTCTTGCTGTTGATGAGATTTTACCATTGCTCACCATGATGCGTTGAACCAGAGAACCAAAACTCACTTCCCTGTTACAGTTTGTTAAAATACCCAATAATGCATTCTCCAGAGTGGAATCCTACTTCCAAAAAGGGTACAAAGAAAGAAAGGGAGAGCCTGCCTGACTAACTTGATCTCTTCCTACAACAAGGTGACCCACATAGGTGATGAGGGAAAAGCTGTGGACATTGTCTGCCTGGACTTTAGTAAAGCCTTTGACACTGTGTCCCACTGCATTCTCCTTCAGAAACTTACGGGGCAAGGTTTGGATCAATACACTCTGCACTGGATAAAAAACTGTCTGGATGGCCGGGCCAGAAGAGTGGTAGTGAACTGAGCTAAATCTGGCTGGTGTCCAGTCACAAGTGGTGTTCCCCAGGGTTCAGTACTGGGGCCTCTTCTCTTTAATATCTTTATTAATGATCTGTATGAGGGGATTGAGTGTACCCTCAGGAAATTTGCAGATGACACCAAGCTAGGTGGGTGTGTAGATCTGCTAGAGGGTAGGGAAGCTTTACAGTGGGATCTAGACAAGTTAGGTCAGTCAGCCAAGGTTAATTGCATGTGGTTCTCCTTGGTGACGTGTGACAGGACCAGAGGGAATGGCTGCAAGCTGTGCCAGGGGAGGTTTAGGCTGGATATTAGGAAACATTTCTTCACTGAAAGGGTTATCAACCATTGGAATGGTCTGCCCAGGGCAGTGGTGGAGTCACCATCCCTGGAGCCATTTAAATGGCTTGTGGACCTGGTGCTCAGGGACATGGTTTAGTGGTGAGCTTGCGGTGTCGGGTCAGAGGTTGGACTAGATGATCTTGGACGTATCTTCCAATCGAAGACATTCTGTGTGATGATGCACTCTCACCCCACAGCCTTTCCAAAATGGGCTTTTCACCAAGAATGGGCCTGCTGCAATTACAATGGAAAAATCTGTTCAAGACATGATTTGAATGGACATTTTGACCCTGGTTTTATCGTTGCAGTGTGGTTAATTCCCCTCCCCACCCCACCTCTCCCTTTTCCAATTAAAAGAGTTCTTATTTTCACATTTTTTCTGCTTACGTATAGAAGTATCATTAGCTCTGTGGGAGCTGGGAATCAGGAAATACAGATCTATTTACAATACTAGAATCAATCTCTGCTGAAATTTAGATTATTGTACAAATGAAGGAATAGTATTTCTGCCTTCCCTCATATTTTTAATCTGAAACTTTCATTTCAAATAAAGGTGGGCCATGATGATTTGAGATTTTCCTTTGTGTAACCAAACCAGCTCTTAAAGTTTAAAAAAATTATAGATACATAGTTGAAGGTGTAAGAGAGTTCTTTTCTTCACCTCTCCCACCTTGGAAAACTTCATAACAGCCCAGTTAAGTTGGTTATACTCATGAGTAGAAATAAATCAAAGGTAAAAAAAAATGCGGAAAAATTCATTAATCATCTGGGAATGGATGAAGCATTGGACAAAATCCCAAGGCAATATTAGGTAAAAGACAAAGAATGATGCTTTGTAACACTGTTCACAGGACTTGGGTTTTAACTTTGGTTTAAATGTAAACTTGTTCCTCAGACAAGTTACTTGGTGTCCAACTTCTTCCCTTTCTAAAAATGCTTCAAGCAGGAGCCAAAAATACTGCAAGATCTAAAGATGGGAATGGTAGGCAAGTGTTATCTACTAAAAGTTATTAAAATACAGTCTCTTCAGTTTTTGAGCAATTTTACTAACTGCAACCTTGCATGATGAATGAAAAGCAGTAGGGAAAACGATTTCACTTTCAGGCTTCATCCATCAATGTGCTTTTTAAAATATCATGAGAAAGCACTGTGGCAATTGCATCTGAATATGATGCCTTTCCTTAAGTGTTTAAAGATCCCATGATTGCCTTTGTAAATACCAATAGCTTCAAGACCTGAGGAAAAATTACGGTGAAAACCAGAATTTGGATATACTCAAATACTACAGTTTCAAAAAAGATTTTGAAAGGAATGTTTTATAAGTAGTCTTAAGTAATTGTCCCTTAATAAATCATACAAGTCTTCAAGGTACCTCATCACCTCTGTGGAGAAAGTGACAACCAGGAAGAAATTTCCACTACTTAAAGGATGTTTTTCAATTAAAATGATTTGAAAAAAATTAACTGTGCATGAAACTCACATCAAATTTCTCATTCATTATTTATTAAATATTAAATTGTTTGAATTGTAGACAGACCGTTATCATTTCCTGCAGAGGGGTACTTTATTCGTACTTGAAGAAGGAAACCTCTGAGTGTAAAGCATTGTCTGTGATTGTGCATTGGTTTTCAATAATCTGAAAAATTTATATTTTCTCTAGGTCTTTTTAGACTTTCATTACTTGAACTCATTTTAAAATAAGAATGAGTGAAGAAATGATATTGAGGTCACACTCTCCTTTCTGTTTGTAATCTAGATATGATCTTTGATACATCAATAAATGTGAATTGTTGCACTAGTACCCATAATTATTAGAATGAATTAACTGCTGTCTGCCTTAAGCTGATCCTTATTATAAAAAATTGCTTTTGTAGTTGAGCATGGTAATATAAGAGACAAAATTATAATTCTGCCATTGTGAATATAATAAATACTACTCCTATCTGTATTACTAAAGTGCACACATATATTTGGTGAAATGTAAAGCACAGTGTTGGCTTACTAGTAAAATGTGAAGTATTACAGGTAGTTCTCTTATTGATGAGTGTATTATCTGTGAATAAATCAGATTTATGGAAGGTAGGGTTTTCTTTTAAAGTTTCTATCATACTGTTCTGCCACACTTCCATTCCAGTTACAATTGTTATGCATTGAATTATGCGTAGGGTGATCTGGTTCTCGGGCTTGAACATGTCAGGCAGGATTTTGCACCAATTAGAGCATTTTTAAGTCTGGAGAAATATATTTTTGGTCTGAAAGGGAGTTCAGTAGACAAAGATGTCTTACATTTTCTACTTCATGTTTATTATAAGTATATTTCTACTTGACAAATCCTTTTTCTCTTCATTCATGGATGAATTAAATAAATTGGCAGCTTGCGTAGATACCGGGAAAGCACAAAGGCAGGCAATTCTGCCTTGGAACACTATGCTACAGCCCTTTCACCCGCCTGTGGATCGCAGTGAATGACACTTTTTTTCTTCTTCCTTTTTGATCTGAAGCTTTATTTATAAAGTAATAGCCTACTGTGCTGTAGCAGCACAGAAATCAGGGTTATGAGGTTGATGCAGAAAGAGGGTTGATGGGAAAATGAACTGGTATATGTACCTGTAGAAGGAAAATAGTTATGCTGCTCAGTTGTCCTGGATGAATGATCCCGCTTGAGAAGGCATGAGCACAGTGATCCCATTCCTAGGGAAGTTCTTTTCTGAATTCTTGCTCAAAAAATAACAAGTCATTGACCTCCTGAAGTTTCCAGACTTGAGCTTCTGTTTCCAGACCCAGTTTTGAGTTTGAAGGTCTGAGCTGTGAAAGTTTTGGCTCATCAGATTCACAAATCTGAAGTGTTACTTATTTAAGGCAGGTTGAGGTAGTTGCACCATGTATTATGTAATCTACTCAAAAAGATTCCCCCCCAGGTAGTCAAAAGAGAAAAAGTTGTTCTATATCGCTGTGTTCTACCACATAACAAGTGACCTACTTTTGTACTTTATGCATGGGAACACAAAGAACAACACTCTATTTATGTACTTCAAGATCTTCCTACACATTTCTCCGTCCTTTCTTTATTTTTTTTTCTTCCCTTTTTTTTTTTTTTTGTTCACAAAAATGCGAGGCTCAATGGAATAAAATAGCTTAAGAATTTCTTAATTTGACCAGTGCACAAAATGTGCATAAATTTCTATGTAACATAATCCTAAATGTTCACTTTCACATTTCTTTGAAAAGGATTTTTTTTACATCTGTGTCTTACATATACCTCTGTAGTTGTCGGGACATTAGGTTTTGGTATACTTTTTTTTTTTTTTTTTTTTTAAATTTCCTTTAAGAAACTGTTGGGTCTTTTTATTTTTCAGTTTTTCTTAGCAAGGGAAGAACTTAACTCTTGCATAATTGACTGTGAAAAGCAGAGTGTTAAAATTGATACATACAAATGTATTTTTTAAATTAGACTTTTCCCCTTGCACTGACCTTTTCTACTATATAATAAAACATATTATTGTAACAAAGTCAGATAGCATAAAATTTTCAGGCAGTAATGTTTTTCAGATTCATGGCATCTGTTCAGTTGGTGTTTATGAAGCACTCTGAGATACTCAGCTGAATGAGGCTGTATTAGTGTGTGTGTTAGATGGCACCGTTTGAAGGAGCAGCATGTCTGAAGAAATGCATCTTGGGCTTTTATAAATTTAGTTGTATACAAGCCCTCCTAAGGAAAATAGCCTATGAAAGGCAAAACGTAAGTATTGAGTTCCTTGGATGTCTTTTATCGGGGAAGCAGGATTGATAAAGGCACAGTATGTTGTAGGCTTTATTTCACAGTTCTGCCAACATAAATCTGAGCTGAGCACAGTCCTCCTCTCACTCCTGATGGAGCTTGATCACGTTTCTTTGGTTTTCTGTGTTCTCTGAAAAGGAAGACTGTTTAATGATCATTGCTAATGAATTAGCAATGTCCTGTTCAGGGGCTTTTCTTTATGGACTGCTTCCCTCCTGGCATTAAAATATTCTTTACTGACCCACTGTAGGGTAAGGTAGTGAGAAAAAAATAGATGTGAAGTTGAAGATGTATTGTGATGGATAGAAATACATAGAGAAAACTAGATGTTCTTACAACAATTGTGCTATTCTTTTTATCCCTGTAACACAGTTACTCCTCCTCCGCCCCCCACACAACAGATTTGTAATGAAAGAATAGAATCTTGTGCAGGCTGCAACTCCCAGAGGTAAAACCCACAGTACTAGACTTCCATCTGTATAGCCTATTTTATTTTGGAGAGATTTCATTTAGTTTTCCTTGGTTAAAGTAGTCTGAAATACTGTCTTTGCAAGTTCATTAAAATTATGCTGTAATGGGTGTGTACTGTAATTTTTGAAGTTTTCTATTCAGTTTTTTGCTGGTGGAGCTTGCTATTTACCTGATGTTCTCATCATCCTTTCTGCTATGTCCCAATAATTGTTATGCTCTTACAACTCTCTTACCTATCTACCCAGCTTCATTGCCAGGAGTGTTACTCCTGATCTCTCTCTCTCCCCTCCCACCCCTATAATAAAATACCAAAGTAAAAAAATACAAAAGTCACCTGAGTTAGTTATGTGTAACTGGAGTGGGGAAGGGAATCCTCTTTGGTTGAGTAAGACATATTTTTTATAGAGTTTAAGAAGATTATTTCACCAGAATACTTATCTGCAATGTTCACATTTATCAAACAGCCCTTACTGATTAGTAGTCTTTTATCTGCTTGGAGAAACCTGGATTTGAAATAAAGCTATACATGTGAAAAAAAAAAAAAAAAAAAATTCCCTGCGGAAGAGCGTGATGCTGGGTTTTGTTTTCACAATTCATCCAGCATACTAAAATATACTGAATCAATATTTTGAATCAGTATACACATATTCAATAGTTTCTTAGGAACAGTCAGACCTACACAGGGAGAGGTCTAATCCTGGTGAGGTCTGCACATGTGGATCATTTAATAACCTGCCCACCTACAGGGGCAAGTAAAGCTGCAGTGCCAAGTGTAGGACTGGGCACAGTCTGGTGAGAACTTTGGTTGCCTGCCACAGAGCAAGGACAGCATTGTTGCTCCACAGACTGGGAGCACTCCAGGGGTCTACTTTTCACTGGCTTGTAAGACATTATAGCATTATCCCTCTCCTTTACATGATCTCTCTCCTTTGCTAACTCATAATCCCGCTTCCACCAAAACAGCTGAATTAGATATGAAAATGCCTGTGAATATACATAGAATCTATCTAAGCTACTTTTGTGAAGGGCAGCGATTGAACACTTGAAAAATGTAGATTTGAGCAATAGCTATTTAAAAACTCCCATTACTTTCCCACACCAAGTTTACCCTTATTGAAGGTATTTGTTTCAATACCACATGATCTGCCCCTTTGTCTTCCTAAGTTTGCTGCAGTGCTCAACAATATTCTTTGCTTCAAAGCCCATCAGCTTAGAAATATTTGAGTGGTTTTGCCACAACTAATTTATCTGTTAGCTTATTTATATATTGTAAGCATGTGTTAATTGGTTACTGAGTAAATGGAAATTACTCAGCAATTACTGTATCTATTGTAAGATAGTGGAAATTTGATGCCAGTACAAACCAATATAGAGTTCTGTATTTTATTGCTTTAATGTGGAGCTTCATGCACACAGTGGATTAAAGGTTGTCTTCCGTGTCTGGTTAATTGATATAAATTGTTCTCTTGTAATTCTTTTCTCCTTGCATCTCTGGCAAGAACAGGTTCCTTGCATAGGTGCTGAAGCACATGTGTCCGGAGGAGTGAGGCACTGATGCAAGGGACTGATCTGGTTGAAACCTGTGACAGGGTCATTTTCAGCATAATCGTGCTTCTGTGGGTGCAGAGGAGGGGAGGAGACAACATGGCTGGGAGATGTGGAAGGGAGGGGGGCCATGGCAGCTGGAATTTAGATTGGTAGAATAAACTGATGTGGAAGTGAATCTGGTCTTGTACCCCACCTCAGTATCTTTCCTTTCTTAATTATCTACAAGTAAGTGTCTGAGTCTTGCTCTTCCCATTCTTGTCTGGAGGTCTCTGAACACTCAGTAAATTCCAGAGGAGTGGGAGAAAGCTGACCTTATGGCACGACTCAGAAAGGGTAAATGGAATGACTCATAACCTGGGTCAGTTTAACATTTGCCTTTGACAGAATAATTTTTGACTAATGATAGGGGACATAACAAGTAAGAGAGAAAATCATAATTCTAATTGGTAATCCTGAAAAAAATATTTGCTAATTAATTTTTGTTTTATCTTTGTTGTGCTAATATTCTGGTGCCATTGCACATAGGTGTGGGGTGATCTGCATGCTGTGGCTTGAGATTGCTATGGTGTATGTTATGGTTTTAAATACTTTTTTCCAAATTTGGATGTGAAATTAGTCTTAAATTTTGCATAGACTGTCAGGCAAGCATTTAACACAGCCATTTTGCTAACAAAGCTTGCAGGATCCTTTTGTCACCCTTTGTCACTTAATATCTGGTATTACAAATGCAAAGAGCTTAATAAAACTAATTTGATTTTTTAAAAATAAGATTAGAAGTCTGATAAAGCTTAAATGAATTAACGCTATTGAATTTGTAGGCCTTTGAATACATTTTAAGAAAAAAAAAAAAGTAAAATGAAAAATAATGAACCCTGAGCAACTGGAACGATAGTCAGTGGCACAGTAGCTTTTCCTTGAAAATGAATGGGTTCCTCTTTCTTCTCTTCTTTTGTAGAGTTTATTCCATCCCAAGATCTGCAGACTCTTTAAGCCTTCCAACCATTTTCCTCTTTGAGCTGGGAGTCTTTTGTGTACATAGTATGTTGAAGAAATTTTGGTAGAAACTTTTTTTTTCTGAATACCTCTAATTTTTATTGTCATTTTCCTTGTCATGTACTTTTGAAACTGTTACGTAATTCTTCATTACCTTTTTTTTTTTTTCAGCACAAAATATCCCTTGTCTCTCAGAAGCTGACTTACAATTCCATTCTTCCTCCATCCACCAAGCATCTATTGTTACTTTTTGATTTTACAATTTTATCTTAAGGTCATAAAATAGTAGAAGTGTAGTATGTCTAAGTAAGTATTAATGCTGTTTTTAAAACTTACAGCGTGGGAGAAGAGAGTGGCTGTTTGTATAGTTGCTGGGCTGAACTATAAGGGAATCATGGAGATGAGCCCACTGTGTGAGCAGAAGCAGAAAATTAGGACAGAGCATCAGACGTAATTCTCTTTAGTTCTGTTCCTTGATCAATATGCAGGTGCTTCTTGGTTATATTGATCTTTTCTGCTTCTTTAATGTACTTTTATTTTATGAGACCTATGCAGTCATTAAATGGAGTAGTTTGAATTATTTTCACTTGCTGTGACGTTGTTTTTAACACGCTGGCTTCATTTACTGGATATCTGTAACGTTAGCTGCCATTAAGATAAAAATAGCTCATCTACAAAATCAGGTAACTGTAGCTGGGTTTCTTGGGTTAAATGATCTGACCTACTTGAAAAAGTTGCACAGACTCAGTATCTCTATTTGAAAATGTCAGGTATTGTCCAGGAGTTTGTTTTTGTTATATTTATGGGGTTTTTAAAAATTTTTACTCTTAAAACTGGGGAAATACTAATTCAGAGCAGACCAATTTGATTGCGGTGTGAACATAGCTGAAGATCAGTTTGCTTAGACTTTTGCTGAGCAGCAGCCCATGTACTGCTGTGTGTCAGCATCATTCTTAATTCTCTGTGTGCTGTCTGCCTGGCAGTGCGTGCTCTGGGAGCCCCCGGAGCTGGAAATCAAGATAGATGCCTCTTGTGGAGCCCCCTCAGTGCCCACTCTGATGTGCTCGCTCAGTGCTGAGGTGGCTGGGTAGCTTAGGTCTCATCTACACTGGAAGACTTTTGCTGGTGTGCCTCTTCCAGATAATTCTTTCAGTGTATGTATAGTGGTGGTGCAAATCCATTTTTGCCAGTGCAGCCTATAGTAGCTCCTAAATGAAATGGGATAAATTACATCAACAAATCCCTTCTGTACAGTTAATTTTTTGGTGGTGTAAAAATATTGCAGACCTTTCACTTTATTGCCATGGTGTTGCAATAGGAAAAGTTTGTAATTTAGACCTGCCTTTAAATAACTCTTTTAGTAAAGAATAGAACAGAGAGCTGTGTTACACTTAGTAAGCAAAGCTAGTGAAAAATACTGGATGAATCAGAATGAATACTGTGAATCTTTTATTTCTGTCCCCCTTTTTTGTCCTCAAAACAATTTGATAGGGCTGGTTTAACAGATGGGCAGAAAACCTATCAGTGTGTGTTGGAAAACTGTTTCTAGATGAAGAACAGTTTTCTTAAGTCATTTGCACTTTTTTTTTCTTTGTTCAACATTGACTGAAGTAGTCAAAACATTTTAAGCATATTAAGCAATGACATATTAAGCAAGTCTATAAAATAATTAAATTGAAACTAGAAGCTAAGAGTTCTTAGAAATATTTACATTAATATTTGACTCAGTACAAATTTTGCAATAACTACTTTTGAACCTCTAGGAACCTTGCTCTGAAGATAAAGAAAATGTTTGTCAGGGTTGGTATGCTGTTTCATACTGAAAATATTTAGGATTGTCTGGTATATTTATTTCTGAATCCAAGGTGAGCTGTGCTTTCACTTTGCTGTAAGTGCTCAGATATGATGAGGCAGAGAGACATAAGGTTTATGGCTATCCTTCCAAGAGACAATTTGTAGAGTTGCTAAGGTGTCACAGTACTCTTAGTTTTTCATGGGCTTTATTTCAGTTCATTTCCTTGTACTGCAATTGCATGGCAGTTGCTGTGCCTGAATTCAGGTGGAGGCTTTAATGTTTCTTCTTTATCTGTTTTGGTCCTTGGTCACTGCTGTTATGAACTGCAAAGGTCTGATTGTTCTTTGGGAAAATCCAGCCTCTTAAAATTTATGTAAGGTTAATAATAGTCTGCATAATTTTGCAGAGTATGAGCAAGTACTTGGCAGGAGGTGCCAAAAAGCTGTGGCAGATTTATGTTGTGCTCTGTAGTCTCAAAACAAGTTCAAAGGATACTGATGATAACAGGTGACTAATAATACCCCATGAAATAACTCTTCTGTGGTGGAGATGAGTCAGGTAGTTATCAATTTCTAAACAAATTTGCAAAGCAAAATCCCTCTAACAAGGGAGGTTTTTAAGTTTTTTGGATTTGTGACTTTCTGGAATCCTGCTAAAACGTGTATGTAGATTTGGGAT
Organism: Megaceryle torquata; assembly: GCA_024611175.1. Classification (NCBI taxonomy): domain Eukaryota; kingdom Metazoa; phylum Chordata; class Aves; order Coraciiformes; family Cerylidae; genus Megaceryle; species Megaceryle torquata. Next base: position 17,321 of record JANIJG010013614.1, on the reverse strand, counting down.
CTTTTTTCCTGCCTACACTGTCTGAAAACGGGTGGGAGAATCCTGCAATGTATTATACCTCCAGTGTCCAGTAATTTTCAAGCCCTTGCAATGTCCCCAGTGTGTTTTCCCTTACATAAGATGAGAGAAATCTCTGATCTGCAGGGGTTTTTTTCCCATTAAGATGCTTTTTCTCTTACCTCTGCCTGCAGGCTCTCTGTGCTGTTCTCACTGGTGAATTTTCTGATTCCTCTCAAGCCCTTACTGGAGGGGAGCCAGCAAAGTGATCGCTTTCAGGAGGAGACAGTGAGAGAAGTGTAGCTGAAAAACAACTTATTAATCTTTCTCCATAAAGCATATCACTTGCAAGTGGGGATACTATAACCTCCTTTGTTATCAGGCCCAGACTTATCCCACTGTGGCCTGCCCCCCCCTTTTTTTTTTCCCCTCCCAGAAAACTCCTGTGAAGGTCTCGTCCAGCTGCTACATGTTCTCTGGCAAAGGGAACAGTGGTACAATGCCTCCATAGCTGCATTGCTAGCTTCTGGCAATGCAGGATTGAAAATCTCAGACAACTTATTATATATATATTTCAAATTTGTGAGATGCTACTATCAAGATAACATTGGAGAATCTGAACTTTAAAAATCCCATTTAGTTCTCAGGACTTGTGAAAATGTTAGGAATGCAAAGCAAGGGTTCTGTAGAAGTTCAGAAATAGACAAACAAGGTAAAATATACATATTGATATTGTTTTAAAAAAGTTTCAACCATGTCATGGTTCCTTGAGGGCTGACTCATTTCTTGACCTCTCTGACAATGTTGCTGATGATAAATTTGCCTTCGCTGTCATTTTCCTGGGAAGGAAACGGTGGGTAGGTCCCTCTCTCCATCTCCCCATCTTCTGCTTCCTTTTTCTTGACTGTAGACCAGATTTCCCAGCTTTATATGGGGCAGAGGGTGAGGAAGGCTGAGACTCACAGCAGTGGGAGTGGTTACTTGGGGAGTGCAGGTAGAGTGAAGAACATACATACAAGCAGTCCTTAGACTAATGAAATATAGGTCCTCAAAGACATCAAGTATGAGTAGAGGTATTGTGAAATATTCTGCTTTATCAGACCAAGGAATGTTTGTTTCTTTTGCTGTTTTTTCTTCTCTCAGGAATGTACTTGTGGGGTTTTGTATGTGTTATTAACATGATTCCTTCAATGAGCCTAGGCAGACACCCCTCTTCTCAGTTGCTGCAGGGTTTTTGATATTCAATTTCACTTTTTTCATCTTGTATTTCTAAAGATGGAATTGTGTTCAGCCTATTTTACCCCTGCAATAGACTTCATACAAAACTTTTCTGTTATTTGTTGTGGTGTTTGAGTGATTATTTGTAAATATATAACCACCTACCCCTTTTCTTTTTCTTTTTACAATGCACTACTTGTGGTTGTGTATGAGAAGATGGAAATCTGTCATTCTCTAAACAAGCCAATGAAATTATTTTCCTATTTCCTCCTATCAAATACAAAATTTTATTATTGAAGCCTGATGCTCCCAAGGAGTGCTCTGTCTTACCTAGAATGCCTTTGAAGACCTGCCTGCTTTCCCTTACTCCAGCAATTTGCCTTGATCCCTAATGCTGCTTGCCAAACTCAGACCAAGCATAATTAACTTTCTGGATGAAAATGAGTCTTCAGAAGAGTTCGATGCAACATGGAATTGTAGCCTTCTGGGAAGGCTTGACATTTTGAAGTCCAGTTTTCATCCAGGTCATGACAAATCTAAAACTTGAGCAAAACAGAAATCAAAAGAGATGTGTACATTAGAATTGGATAGACCTTACTTGTTTTTTCTCCCTCTGAATTATTTCATAACATATTTATGAGATAATAAAAATATTTTTCTTTAAATAGGAAGTTATCTCATAAAACAAAGCATTTATTTTAAAATTCTCATTTATAACACCATGCAATCATGGATTAAAAAAAATGCAAGCCAGTGCCTTGCAGAGGCTACAGTTTTCATTATTAGTTCCTTTGTGTAAAACAAATCTGGAATTTTTGTACTTGAGTAATTTCTTGCCCTAGAGCCTTATTCCCTATTTAGTGCTTGCACTTGGAGAGGAATGGAACTGAGGTGCATCAGAGCCATCCCAGCAGCCCACTGGGCAGGACCAGTGGCTCTCTGAGGGCACTGCCAACATGAGCCTCTGCCGGGTTCCTCTACTTCAGTCAGTCCTAATAAGCCATTTTATTTGCAAATATAATCTATGTAATGTCTCCTGAAATGCAGTCGGCTAGTCCGGCTTTTAAAGTTATTTGCAGTGACTTTAATTGGTTCAGAATACAGCAAGAAATCACAGAATGTTAGGGGTTAGAAGGGACCTTGAAAGATCATCCAGTCCAACCCCCCTGCCAGAGCAGGATCACCTAGATTAGGATATAAAGTACTAATGTAATAGAGTTTGTGCAGTGAGAGGACTCTTGCTGTAAGCTGCAGCCAGAGTGCTCTGGACCTAGGCTGTCTCCACCCGCAGTGGGTGTCACCTGCTTCCTAGCTCTGCCACAGTGTCTGGGCTGTCCATGGTGCAGGAGTCTGCTGTGAAGCAAATACCAAGACAGCCACGTTCATTTAAGATGTTCAGTAGCTGGAACTTGTCAGTAATTCAAGCTCTTGAGCCTTGGAAAAAACTTTTTGTACTGAGAATGACTGACCAGTGTTGACCCCCAGCATGCCAATGGGTCTTTCTGGTGCTTTTGGAGTAGTTAGTCTTTAAGGATCTTCTGATGCTTTCTGTTTGCCACTTTCTCACCATTTCGTCAATCCAGTGTCTTCAAAAACAAACTATTTTTTTCCTTCCTTTTCTAAAGGGAATAACCTAAGTAGTTACTTAACAGAGTTGCTTCTCTTGAGAAGTCAGGCAGACCTTCATATTGAGACTGGCTGGTTACTGGTGACAACTTTACTGAAAGTTGGTTTGGGGGAGTCAATATCCTGGAGCAACTACTGTTGCTGGTCACTTCCTGGCCATCTCCAGCCACACAACTGAGAGGCCTCATGTCTCTCTGTGTTCTGTACTGTCACGGTTTAGGGTCAGGGTGGCCCCTTAGACCAATAACAGATGCTCCCCTAAGAGAAAGGGAATAAGGGAGAGACACTTAGCGATTAGAAAAGGAAACTTGAACAGCTTTCATGAAAATTAAAATAATAATGATAAAAAACCTAGAATATTTGCAAATCTATACAAAACCAGTATCAAACCCAACCCTCCTGATGGCAATTACGTCACTATCACCAATGCTGTGGAGCAGGCACCGGGGAGTCCCAGACTGGGCCCCGCAGCAGCAATACAAGAGGGGAGAAGAGCCCCAGACTCTCCAGATTTCTCAGCTTTATACTGAATTATGACATACATGGGCTGGAGTACCTCACTGGTCAGTTTGGGGTCACCTGCCCTGTCCACTCCTCCCTGCAGGTGCGGCCTTTCACTTTCTGCACCCCCCAATGT
>JANIJG010013610.1:111157-125887 GCA_024611175.1 Megaceryle torquata | reverse complement strand
AAATTCTACACTTGCAAATTTGAAAGATAAAATTAATTGCACCTAAATATGGCCTAGATATCTTGCCATTTAATGCTTAGTTAATTAAAAAAAAAAAAAAAAAAAAAAAGGTTTGCATGTCTCAGGAAAATAAATGCTTAAACATTTGTTGTGCTATTGTTTACAGATTCCGCTACAACTGTTAAAATCCAAATCCAGGCCTACATATCAACTATCTAAAATTTGAATACATTCAGGGACTCTTGCCTTCCCCCTGAAATTTCTAAATAATTTAAAATCCAAGGCCTTGATTTTGCCCAAAGATCAGGAGTCCTTTTCACCTCTTAAGTGAATGCTTGGACTCTCCTGAAAAAAAAAAGAAAGAAGCTGATTTGTTTTATATAGGATCATTAAATATTCATCAGGCCAAAAAGAGGGAGAAGGAAAAAAGAATAAGCAAGGCTGTCTGGCCTCTGGTGGCTAAAACAGGAGGAGAAGGTATTTAAAAAAGGAAAGGAATAAAGCTGCATTAACAGCATCCTGTGTGAGTTTCCTACCTACCTCACTGCAAAATCTAAAGCATGTAACCTCTTCTCCAGCCACGTTTTGCATGGGATGTAACTCTGAACTCTGAAAATGTCACTGACTAGCTTCTGAAAAAGAATTAAGTATATCTATTTTATGATTTCTGACAGTGCTTAGGCATTAATTGGCAACTAGCTGCTCGGTAGTGTAAAGTTCAGATGGTGCTGTGTGCAAGTAGACTGGGGCCAGGCTTAAGTGACATTTAGGCACCCATGGAACAATTTTACAGATATTTTTTTTTCCTGGTTCAGGCAGGTTCTAAGATACTTATTTGGAATGAGACAAAAATATCCATAGGGACATCTAACCCTGCATAGCATACCCCAAAGCACCCACTGTAGTAGTGCTGAATTTGATCTGTGTTTGATCTGGTTGGACTCCAGAAACATTGTTCCAACTACCTGGCCAAATTTCCATTTTTGTTTGCATTTATAATGTATGCCAGCAAAATTTAGGTGCCTATACATAAGGGATGCTCAGTGTTGCTTGAGGAACTTGGTGGTACAGCTCAGCCTTTTAAAAGCTATTTGGGAGTCTAAAGACTGGCTGGGGTTTTCAAAACCATTTATGTGCCCTGCACTTAGTGATATAAAGAAAAAAACCAGCACAACCCACAAGATGATTATAAAACTTTTTCAGCTCGAAGTTACTTTTACAAATCTGTCCTGAGAATATGGTGATGAAAAGCATTCACTAGCAAGGTCTTACTGACAGCTCTAAAACCTCTACTATTGATAAGAGTAGTACTGACATGACACACACTGCGTCCATAAATAAGTAAACACTCATAAAACACATTTGTAGTGTGGGCAGGGAGGCTCATGTGGGCTTCAATTAAAGCATTCTGGGTAACAGTAGCACTGGAAATGAACCATTAGGACATCTCTTCAAGGTAGCTGGTGAGTTAGTATCCTAAAGTTCCTTGTACTGTGCTGCCATAAAACCTACCCTGTCATCACTGTTACTGTCCCCTTGGGCTACCCAAAGTAAATTGATAAAGGCAGCTGTAGTATAAAGCATCCAGTTTGCAGTATAGGTATTACTGAATTGCCACAACTTCAGCTCCACAGTAAATCAGTAGGATGTGCTGGTGCCGTTCTTATCCCGTAGATTTCCTTTAAATCAGCAGTTCAGAGATCTCTTATTGCTGTGAAGTGGCCCAAAGAAAGGATTCTTTCTTTACAACTTGCCAGTTCAATTACCAGCTTCATATGGATTTTGGAATTTAAGGAGCTATGCCTTGCTGACATCTTTTGATTCAGGCAGGCAGTCTGACATCTTGGCACTTTTCAGGTCATTTATGAAAGATTTTCTTCAGAAGGAAAGGTTGTAATTTGGTTTTGTTTATTTGTTACAAAGAAACAATTATTCAACGCTTTATGTTGGAGTAATTCCTAGTACACCAGTGTTCGAATCTGGGTTGTGGCATATAAAACCAGCAAATTACATATGTTCAACCACTGCCTCCTCCTCCACGAATGTTAAGAGTTTTTCTTATTGCCCCACCAGTATTGCAAATAAAACTATCCAATACAGTTCTTACATAAAGCATAGTAAAGTTATTTTTCTACTCAACAAGGGAAATTTTTTTTTTTCCTTCTGCTGTATTTGCAACTGGATGAACTTTTGAAGGCACACAGGATCATCCACTGTTTGAACAGCAAGGAGCTGTGTCTCACTGCATTATACTCAGTGATTAATATTGGTTTAGGACTTAAAAATCTGTGAACAGAGGATTCTTTCAGAATCACATGCAAGACCCATGAAAGAATCCCAGGACTATCAAACATCTGCTGAAAACTTTCTCAGAGGGTTTGGTTTGTGTTAAGGCATGAGGTGATAGGGAGTGAAAGCAGCAAGAAAATGTGGATGAATTCAGAGCTACTGAACTACAGAAGTAGCAAATGGGGCTGATAATTTGAGTATCTGGTGTCCGTATCAACTCTTGCAAGACTATAAATTGCAGGTTTCAGCACTTGAATCTGCCATTCAGGCATCTTTCTCATCTGAATTCTCACAAGACTGTTGAAAATATTGATTACTGCTGTCCTATCACTAAAAGCACAGCAAAAATAAAAGAAGCTCAGAGGCAGGCAGTGAAAGTGATTGAGACATGAAAAGTTTTCCATATAGAACTTTAAAGAATTCATCCATTTAATTTAGAAATGAGACAAAAAGATGTTGGATGACAGAGACATATATAGTTGTTAGGACCATACCAAAGCTAAATAATGTGCTCTTATTTACCATTTCCTGACTGAGACTCAGAAATGTTAAAATGTTAAAAATAGAAAAAGGAAATGCTTTGACATCATCAATTCAGGAAATGTACAGTCACTAGACTTAGCAAAACAGGGATTAGAGATGTATTTGACATGCATGTGAACCCAAACAACAACCCTTTTTAACAGTTATAAAAATAAGAAAATTCTGCTTGGATAAAACCTCCTGCCAAATAGACTGTGACATGATAATCTGCCTAAATGTGTGTTTAACCTTCTCCTAGAATCTACTTCTGGCCAGGTAGAGAGACAAGAGTATCGATAGGCTTTTAAGGTGATGTTCCTACAAAATGGGAATCCTAGCTTATGTTTCAGATAAGTTCAGATTCTCTGAACTTATGTTCATTCTAGATCAGAACAAACAGTAAAATTGATTTTTGCTGTACTAACAACAATAAAAAAAGATGGAAGCAAGATGAAGGATATGATGGAGGAGATAATCTTCAGCTGTAGATTTTCTGACCTGGATTAGCTGTTGGGATTCATATTATATTTTTATATTTATATTATCCTTTACTAGTTAGAATCTTTATCTGCAGAATATCATGCTAGCTTCAGTGGGATGACTAGCAGTCAACAATTTCCAGTGAAAATAATCAGTTGTGAATAATTGTGTACCAAGATGCAAAAGGTTAGTTGAAATTACACCTCAGAGTATCAGCAACAGGTACAGGTCAGTGGGCCAGGCAGTCCTTGCTAGAGGTTCCCTTGCTTGCTGTGTGCTGTTTCCCTGCTCCCTCAAGAACTCTCCATAGGAACACACATACCTTGAGTGTCATGTATCTCTGCATTAATATCCTTTAAGCTTCTTATGAAAATAAAGCAATGGGCCTGCAGTGTGTTAACAAAAACAGCGGTGTCTTTAGCAGTGCCAATATGAATCAAGACCAAGACAGTATTAACGGTGTTACAATTCTCTCCAGTAGATCTTGAAATGAAAATCTGAACAGTCTGCAAGGCTTTTCCTCTTCCTTTGATGCCATTCTTTACTTTCACATCTGCCCCAAAATCAGCACCCCCTCTATTTCCAGTCTTCACCTCTCTAACCCTCAATGATTTCACTTCTATTGCTGGCTTCTGCACAAAAGGTCTCCAGATATAAGTTGGAAGCCAGGATGTCTGGACAGTGGAATTCTACTTTACAGGTGTTTCTGGCCTTTCACTTCATCCTGCTTTGCTCCAGAAAAAAAAAATTATTTACATACTCCAGAAATCAAAACTTAGTTATAACCTGTTTATCTTGCAGGCTGACAGGCTTGTCTGGGAAGCATGGCAGCCTGCCTTGTCATCAGCTGCTCAGGAGAGGTTTTCAGCTCCAGAAAAGATTGCCTGGCCTACAGGTTCCCAGCCAGCCCATGCTTGGTTTGCCAGGTTGATATAAAGAATGCTTCTCTACTAATTTGGGAACCACCTGTTTAATTTGCCAGTCACCAGCTAACCTAGGGGATGACTCACCAGGCAGCCATCTGGTTTTCCATAGAAGCTTTTAACAGAATTATGTTTGCATCTTTCTGTTCTCCAGAAACTTAGCAAAAATGCCTTTTGTGAAAAGGTTTCAACTAGCTCTGTCAAGACCCGTGCTGTTCAAAGGCTGGAGAGGCGTAAGGCGCATGTTCCCATAAGATCTTTAATAGTTGCTTAGTTAGGAAAAACCTACAGTGTATGGGATAGGCATTGGGCTGGACTGCTCATCTGTGCTATTCCTTACTACAAATAAGGAGAAACATTAAGTAGCTGGGATTCATTAAATGCAAGGTCGACAGACAGATACACTTACTAATTGGCTGATATGCCATTTAAAGATACTGTGTATGCTGTTTCTCATTCTACAGATATTTTTAGACCCCTGTTTTACACAGACTTTCTTTTCCTAAGGTATTATTTTTTATTTGCAGTGTCTTTGTTGTAGGCTTTAACCCTTATGGGATTCTCTAAACAGAGAATAATTTGTCCTTAAGAGAATATTTGTGATCAGTGATATTTTTCCTCTTAGCTCTTGTTAAGGCAGATTCTCATAAACACTTTTCTTATCACTCCAGGCCTCCCTAGGATTACATCTAATTTGCCACATGGAGTTATTTCTGCACACAGAATTAAAGTCCTTAATCATATTTGGTTTAGTGACTCCCATTTGCTTAGCAATTTTGAGACTATTTTGCCTTCTGTTTTGTTCTCCTCTAGGGCTGATGATGACTTGTTTGATTCATGCAATCCATCAGTGACTGATTTCTTAGACTAGTTATCTTAGTACAGCATATCACTTATGTCTGCATTTATTATTTTGGTTTACTGCAGAGTTACACACAAAAATGGGGGATAAGAACACTAGTTATGCACACTCTGTCCATGCAAAATATCCATAAAAATCCGTTTAAATTTTGGCTTGTTCTTGTTACCTGCAGTGTCTTTATGATGGCTAGGACATGATTACTTATTATAAATGAAGGGCTGCCTTGTGCCAGAGAACCCCTGCACTTGTTATTTCTGTGAAAAAAAAAAAAAAAAAGAATTGAGCACATATGGAAAAAAAAAACCCTCAGTGGCTGGAAAGCAACTTTAAAGAAAAATGATGTTCAAAGCCACACAGGCAGTAGTTTGAAAAGCTGCTTTTCTAAAACATATTTAATGTTTACAGCCACTCAGTGGCTGAGAACAGTAATACTTTTAAAATATGTTTAATGTTTAAAACCACCTGGTGGCCAAAAGGAGGGCTCTTGATGAAAAGTTATTTAATGTTCAGAGTCATTTTGTGGTAAGGAAAAAGAAACTTCTTGTTAATTTTTAACATTTACAGCTGATCAGTGGATACTAACACAACTATCAATACAATATCTTTTATGTTTAGAGGTTATGTGCCTGTATAAAAACAATTCCTACATCTCTCAAAACTACACTAAAACATGCCAATACCTTTCCCTCAGCCATAGTATCATTGACAAAAAAATAACACATAATCTCAACAAGTCAAATGCAATTTATCTTGAACCTAAGAATCATTATGCAAACCACAAGAATGTATCAACAATTACAAAGCTTCTCCTTGTATGCCTAAAGATCTAATACTCATTACCATTAAAATGACCAACATACATATTTAGATCAAAACCAAGTATTTTAAATAATAATATAAACCAAATAATTTTAATAAATTATTAGTTGATCGATCTATCAGAGTGGTCTGCATCCAAAGACTTGGGTGTGAGAAAACATAAAACATTATTTGATTTGTGCTACTGAGTTGGAGTTAAGTCAGCATGTGGATAGGAACATAATGGCTTTATCTACTGTGACATGAGTTTTTAATTTTGCCCGCTTCCAGATAACCACAGTATGGGAGGCCCTGATATCCATGAGGTATGACTCAAATGCTTTCCATGAATTTGGCACTATTTCAGACTTTTTGGCACTATGAAGCAAGCTAGCAGAAAACATTTATCCAACTTCTCACCTTTTTAACAGCAAAAGTTTCTCAGACATTTTGCCGTGCATGTGTGGGATAATGGCCTAGTTTGCTGTGAGACAGGAATACAGTTAATTTAGTGCACATCAGGAGAAAGGAGATGTTTGCAACCATGAGATCCTTGTGCTCTCTCTGGGGGTGGAGATCTGCTAAGCTGTCAGCCAAATGGCTGAAGAAGTGAGTCTTGTGAAGATAATCAGGTCCTGTTTCAGCTAAACCAAATGAATCAATCAACTTCTACATAAATCTTGAAGGCCAGAGTGTCTGAGTGAAGACCTTTGCCCAAATAATAGCAAAATTAATATTAAAGTTTACTCCCCTAAGTATGGTAATAAGCTTAACAGAGTATGTGCTAAATATACATGACTATGTTACTCAACCCCAATCATACTAAATGACACCTAGAAGGCAGGGAGAGACAGAATTGGGATATACAAATAATAAATTAGGATATAAATAAATATAATGTAATAAATATAATGAATTAGGATATAAAAATAATAAAGGGAATACATATCTCGGAAGAGGAGAAGACTGAAAAGTCTAGTAGAGATGGTTGATGGGCTTTAGTCCTCTTCCTCCACCCAAGGCAGGGATGCCTTCTTGGTAAGAATTGTGCCTTCTAGATTTTTCTAGCTTTACTATTACCTATTAGTGCTACAAGCCCACACCTCTGGCTGCATTGGAAGTTACCTGGGAATTACAAACTCAAGCTTGATTATCCGTTTTGCAGTTAGTGCATTGATCAATGACAATTCTGAACCTATCTCTCACTTTAATAAATCAAACCTATTTGGTTTAACTTTTAAACTGTCTCAGCAAAGTCCTTCGGTAACTATTGTCTTGGTGCGAGCCCTTAGCCAGGGCTCTGACACAGACACAAAGTGCCTCAGTGAAAGCTCTTTAGCCAGGGCTCTGAGAAAGAATTCTCAGAAATACCTTTTGACTTTGATAGACTGCTCAGTGCAAGCCCTTGGGCTCTGTCAGGCAAACATCATCCTTGTAGCCTTAACGCAACAGTATGTTTGTAAGGTGCTGCCTGTCACAGCTTTCAGTATACATAGATTCTCCCAGCTAACAGTAGTTGCCAAATTTCCTTGTTTTGCTGACAATTTCCAACAGCCAGGCTGTGCGAAATGAAACTCACAGTGAGTAAGACAATAGTCACAATCCTTTAACCAAGCAAGCCTTGATTCTTTGCATTGTTTTCTTCCTCCCTTTTGATCTAAAAGGGTTTTGTTTGTAAGGTTTTTCACAGTAGCTGAGGCTGCCTAGGTTGCCTAGTGATCTATCATAATGTCAAAAAACACTTCTGTTTCAAAAGCTTTTACTGCCTACCTGGTAATTTTCTCTCAACATCCCAGTGTTGAGGTTTTTTTTATTTTTATTTTGTTTTGGTTTGTATTTTTGTGCAATGACCCTTATATGCAAGGAAAAAACCTCTTACAAAAGGCTAAGCAGCCATAACCTGCCTTTTATTCTGCTCCTTCCTTAAAGCTCTCACTTTTCTCTACATTGGATATAAAACGTAGTCTGATGACCAGTGAAGTAACTGTTTCTTTTCACAATTGAAAAAAAAAAAACCCAAAACAAAAAACAAAAACAAACAAACAAAACAAACAAACAAACAAAAAAAAAAACCAAAACCCAAAAAAAAAAAAAGAAGACGAGACCTGTAATTAACAAAGCAATTCTAAGTAAGAAACCACTGAAACATCAACTGTGATGGGTAAGCTGACATCTGACATAGTTCCAGGATGGAGAACTGAAAGACAGTGATGGGACACACATTTTTCTGAAAGGTCTGTATGACCTAGGGCACCAGGTCTGATCCTGGTGATGGACAAATTTATCCACTCTGTAATAAAGCACTGAATTAAAGGGCATGTGACTATGACCCTGTAATGAAGGAGACAGTACAGTTCTGTGAAGGGAACCTGCTCTTCAAAAAACCTGCTAAAACTATTGGGTGAATCAGTGAGTACATAGCTCTAAATTACTTAAAGAGATAAACACTATCTACATTTCCCAAAAAATTTCAATAAGGTTCTTATGCAAATGCTCTTTAAAAATATGTATATATAAAGACTAAGAGAGAACAGTCTTTTCTAAGATAATATTAAAATAAAAATAGAAATCAAATGGTAGGAATAAAAAATGTCAGTGTTTATAAGAGAGGGGGATTGCCACTGGCATTTCACTTGAATCTGGACTCACAGGTTGCCCATAAAAAAGAATATAAGCAGGTGATGGCTTGACCAAGTAAAAGCTTGACTGCAAAGTCTTACAGGGGAATCTTGACACAACAAGTAACCTTATGTCAGGATAAGGCATTTCACACTGAAAAATGCAAAGTTAGAGGCATGGGAAAAAAAATACCTTATCAGTACTTTCACAGAGGTGGGTTGTAACTTGGTACCTATGAACACTTGATCTTGGGATCATGATGCAAAATGCTCCAAAATGCTCCAAAGTTTTCATCTCAATGACCAACAACATCAGACAGAAAAGGGAAAATTATTGATGGGAATTAATAGAAAGAAAAAGAGAATAAGCAAGAATATTCAAGATACTTGTATCTTGAATATGACATCCAATTCCCATCATTGTCTCTAAGGTTGTGATAATAGCAGAAAAAAATTATGGAGACCAGGGTGGAGCCGGAGGGGGCTGCAGACAGGGGCTGACAGATTATATGGCCAGTTATCTCTCCATAAGTGTGTGTAATATCGTTCAAAAACATCTCTGTCCTCTACAGAATCTCAAAGTAATACCTTCTGCAACGGCTTGGGTATGCTTTTTGGAAGTCTATGGAAGGATTGCTCAGTATTTGCTCCAATGCTTTATAGCCTCTGCTCAGTGTAAGCTTCAGACTAAAGTCAGGCACATGGTATGAAGCTTTGCCCAACCAGAGTGCAATTTCCTACCCACCAGTCCATCAGGTTAGTTTTCTACACATTCCACATAAAACTGCATAAATAGATATATTAAACATATGTTCCATTAAATATATGTTATATGTGAATGCATATATACAAGCCTTTGTCAGTATTTAAATATAAAACACTGTTTAAGTTAATTAAGTATTCACTTCAGAAAGAAAACTGTTAGAAAATGTATAGAGACTATTTTTAGGCTGTCAGTACCATGGCAAGAAAATCCATAGCACTGTTCAGATAGCTGCCTTGCACCACGAAGGATACATAGTAAAAATTACCTGGTATCAAATTTCTAGTATCATTGATCATTGATGCAATGTAGTGTTACAATTCAGGGAGTTCAAAATGGAATATTCAAGCCTAATCAATAATACAATTGATTCACAATTTAATGTGAACATACTTCATTGCTCGTTGATTAATAACCAAAAAGGCAGAGTAATTGTCAAAGTGATCTAGTTTGTAGAGCTCTCCTAAACAATAAAGAGCTAATCTAGTGGAAAAGTATGAAATGAAATTGCTTAGGAAAGAACATATGGAATCTCTATGTTAAGTAATTGATGGGTTGAGTAGAGCCCAAGCTGCTGTGTGTCTAAGTGTAGAGGAATAATGGAAAGACCTTAGAAAACAATTAGGAGACTCTGACACTAGAAAACTTATACATTTCTCACATGTAGTAGATATGATCAATTAAAATCAGTATAATCAGTGAAATGCACGAGAAATGCAGATGTATTTTATGTATTATATAAAAATCTAGAATAAGATCTTTCCTTCCATGTGTTTTTAACACTGGTATGCCCCTACTGTCAGTCATCTGGACTGACAGCTTTAATAAGGGGATAACCTTGGTTTAAACTCACCATATATTTGCATGCTTACATGAGCTATACCACATCAGAAGCCGGCACAGCTACCAGAAGCAACACCACAGTTGATTATACTTTAGGAAAAAACATTTTGTTAACACTAACCTGAAAAGGGCAAGTACAGCCCCCTTTTCAGTCCTCATATATAATATTCCATTTCTGCTTTATTCTACATTTTGGAACTCTTATTACATCAAGACAATATTTTCAGATATAGATATTGATAAAACCAATATCCAGTATCAGGAGAAGTATATTCCAGCCCTTAAGCTTTTATAAGTCTCTTATTAGGCATAGGATAGCATAGCAATCTCTCTTCTTAAAATATTAGCTCTGCGTTATCTGATTCCATCTGCTGAGTTTCCCTGCAGAGAATTTCACATCATTCTCCTTTCCAAAATAAATGCTTCACCACAAAGTATTCTGCACCTCATTTATTATGTGAGTAATAAACTGTCAGTGTTGGGGGTACCAATATCCTTCTGCCACAACAGAGGAACTATGCATGCTTAGAAAGTATCAGAAATAATAGAAGTCATAGGTGGGTACAGTAGCCTGCACAGTACACCAGCTGGTAATCAGGGGGATTTTTAAAAGGAGATATTTTGTTTTTTCTTTATACCTTTGATTGACAGTTCTCTCCATCATACCTGAGCAGATTACAGTGCATGTATGGAAGGAGTGAGGCTACCTGGCCATCCAAGCCCTTGGCGTAAAACAGGTCAGTGTTCTAGTTTGTAGTGGGCTTAAGTTAGTGTTTTAGAACACCATAAGCATCCTGCTAACATTTTTTTTTGCTTAGTAAAAAGCATCTGAAGGATTTTGGCTGCCAGTAAGGTATGCACCACTAAGTAAAAATGGCAGTCCTAAAATTATGTCTTCTTCAGAAAAAATGAAAAATATACATTACCATAATCTTAAAGGAGTGGTATTGATTAGAAGGGAAAAAGAAAAAAACAAAACAAAACAAAACACAAACCTCAAGTGTACAGAAACTGTTTAAGAAATTTAATATAGGCCTAAAGTGAATTTGAAGGGAAAATACAAATTTCCACCTCAAAGATACATGGAAAAATAACACAAAAAGTTCTTAGAAAATCTACCCTGTCTAAATCATACGTATGTCCATAAAACCAGATACTGAGGGTCACACTAATTTCCATCTTTTTGTACCTTTTCCAGAAAAATTCACCAAGGTCCAGGATAAAGTTGATGCACAGTTTTATTACAACTCTGTGACTAGAACTCTGAATACGTGAATGAAGGCTACAGAACTTTTTCAGCCACCAAAGTTTTCAGCAACAGGATTTAGTATGAAATCCAGAGATGTTACAAAACTGAGAACAGTGCAGCCATGAAAATTTTTGAAATGTGTGCAAGAGGTCTGAAAGATACTTTTCCTCCCAAGACTTCCCAACCCCTTGCAATCCTCTTTTATGGCTGCAGACTGTGGTACCTCAAGGGTGTTTCATACAATTCACTTTATTGCACTGTACAAATGGAATATATACTGGGTGTTTGCACTAGGCTTTAAGTCTTGAGGATTGTATTTTAGCTACTTCTCTGCCTTTCAACATGAACTCTGTCATCCATATTTTGCTCCTTATTACCAATAACCTCGGGATAAACTATCACACTGAGTAAATCTTTGCATGCAAGTGTCATGCAACAATAAAAGACAGCAAGTCACCAGTCTCAAAAACTTTTCAGGCTCATAGAAAACAATAGTAAGGGGGAAAAAAAGTCATGTTGTAGTGCATTTCCCACAACAGAAACAGTGCATGAGTGCAGTTCATAATAAATATTGTTGCAAAATACAGTAAGTGAAGCTTAGGACTTTTGGGAATTGAAAACTGGTGACAAGAAAATGAAAATGTACAAAAATATAAGAGAGGAAGAGTTTATCAGGGGTTTTGCCTAAGCCAAGAAAACCATATGCTGTACCAGCTAAAAAATCAAAGTGATTTTCAATGTCAGCCTCAGGCAGTGATAGCTCTAGTCATCTCTATAGGTGCAACTAAATGGTACTGATGATAGGAAGCAGTAGTTTTAGATCCTCTGAGAAATTCCTGCTTGCATAAGGTAGCAAAAGCATAGAAAAGAGAGAGAGAGTGGAAAGACCTACTTTGGAAAAGGCACAATTTCTTGGCATATCACAGGTGACAGAAGGCATTTCTGGATGTTTTTGCTGCAAGACAACCCAACAGCAAAAAATATCTGCTTTAGCAACCACTAATTGGAGTTTAGGCCTCTATTTAGGGCATTATTTTTTTTTCTCTTGACTTTTCTGATCAATTTTCATCCACCTTTTGTTTTTCTTTAGAGGAAAATAAGTATTATGAATAAATCTTCAAGAGGCAGTGAATGAGTCTGAATAAAGTGAGGGTCAAGAGGATGAATTTTTGCCATGGCATCTACTGATGTTTTTCCAAAGGAGAATAAATTGAAAAGCAGTTCTTTTCAAATGCTGTATGCATGACACAGCATACTCAGTTGCATTGCATTTAGTCATGCAACTCCCAGCCAATGTAAAATCCACAATGCATGGCACAACTTTGAGATTCCCATGAAATAAAACCAGTTAGCATTTTGTCTGCTACTGCAAAGACATATTTAAGAAAATAAGAAAGGAAGAGGAAGAGCAAGAGAGTGAGAGAATGAATACAGTCACTGTATTCCACTGTGAAAATAGCATTACTCATTATTATTTTGGTCATTCTCTCTGATCAAGACTTAAAAACAATTTAACAACTAACCATACATTCACAGGTGAGAAAATTTTATTCTAAACTTGTCACAGAAATAGACTTGAAAATATTAAAGTTTTCCATCTATAAATAATATAACTGTAAGTAATATTACTAGACTTCTCTAAGGGCAACCACAATAATGCACCTATATGATGAATCTATTGATGCACCTCTAGGAGTGACTATAGAGAACTGGTCCCTACACTTGTATGACATTAATGTGATATCTCTACATGTCTACTCATATCACATTTTATCACATTCTACCACTCTTTATCACGAAATCTAAAATACTGCTTCATTAATTCCACACAGCAACTTGTGTAAATTCCTATCTGCCTCCCAGATTGTCTTTCAAAGCATCACCATCTGAGCTGCATAGCTGAAAGGGGCAACAGGATCCCTCTGCACATTTCAGAGTCAGAAAACTTCCAAAATTGTTAGCAACTACAGGGAGTATTAAATGACTAGTACTGGTTGTGAAGTACTGGGACAAGACAGCTTAGGAGAGAAAATGGCAATAAAATGAAATTAGCACTGGGAAGTTAAAAGCCTCCCAGCCCAGAATTAATTAATTTCTGGTGCCCACAGGGAAGCTCTAAGTGCCATCTGGCAACAGGACACAAGCAGTGTGCTTCTGTTGCAGACCGATGGCTCAGGACCACTGCAGAATCAACCACCAGGCAGAGACCTGAAGGTCCCATTTAGCCTATTCTTCTGCTCCAAAGAGGGATCAATGCTCTTTATGTCTTTCCCAGCAAATGTCTATTGTGTTGTGAAAATGCCTCAAACAAAAACCTGTTCCAGTGCTTCATTATCCTTACTATAGTCCACCTTTCTTTGGAGACAAACTGATTCTTTTCCCTGTACACTAGGGTTTGAAAAAGTTACTATCTTTCCAGTCAGTCTTGGTTTTTTGTTTGGCTTTTTTTTGACTTAAGAACACGATGCACTGAAGATTTTCTTGGACATTAGGTTTTTGAGACCTTGAGACAGTCTTGCAGAGCCTCACTGACTTCTTGCATTGTGGAGAGCCAGGTGAGGTCAACTGTTACTTTCAGCACCCACAGTGTAGAAGCACTTGGATAAAGAATTGGCTCCTAATTCATATTTAGGGGATCATGCAAGTGCTGTACGAGTTTAACAGCCACAAAGACAATAATGGTAAGATGCTGTTGTACCATTTAATTCTGTACAGCAGTCAATATAAACTAGGAAGAGGGGTGACTGCACTTCATTGTGTGAAATAACAAATTTAGGGGTGCACATAAACCCTGGACCTTAGCATATCTGCCTTGAATATCTTTGTTTTTCTTCTCCAATCCTCAAAGACTTACAGTTACAGGTACTCATTTTGCAGGAGAATGAGTTTCTAAATAAGCAAAGCAAGTTAAAACAGAAGTATAATCTGCATATTTCTAAGCATAGACTGAGACATCTCTAATAATAAGTTTAAAAGTTACATTTTCATTTCAGCCTTCATTTCCTTAGCAGGAAATGCACACTGAGACAATTAAGTAATATGCAATTAGTTATCCAGTCTTTAAAGCTTCTTACTCACCCACTGGAGACATTTCTGGGACACTGGCAACATAAGGCCCATCCAAGAACTTCGGTTCATTATCATTAATATCCTGAACTTTGATGATGAACTCTGATTCAGGCTCTAGTGGTTTCTTGGTGTCAACATCCACAGCCTGAGCCCGGAGTGTGTAGAAAGGTTTTTCTTCTCTATCCAGGCTCCTTATGGCATGAATGTCTCCTGTGGTCTCATCAATGGTAAAAACTGTGCCAGCACCATCTCCTGAAAGGGTATATTTAACAGTGCCCACTCCCTTGTCCAAGTCAGAATGAAGCTTGAAAATT
>JANIJG010013610.1:98261-111057 GCA_024611175.1 Megaceryle torquata | reverse complement strand
AAATTAAAAAAAAAAAAAAAAGAAAAGAGAGAGAGAGAGAGAAAAAGATTATTATTGGCTTTTTCTAAGCTGAAAGGCAATTACTTTTTTTTTTTTTTATGTTATGTAATAAAAGGTATTAGAGGAACCAATTTTATAAACCCCTAATTGCCCCTAAGTGCATGGAAAAAAATGTCAGTAGTATGTAATCTAAATTTTAACAGTCATCATTTAACCCATCACAGAAAGCATTTCAAAATTCTACTGCTTTCTCCTGTGAGTACTGTTCACTACTAAAGCTGCAATGAAGCAGTCCTATGGATTTGTTATACACGGAAATTTAAGACCAAGTATAGAAAACCACCAATAACCACATTGCACAAACATGAGATGATATCAGAGTGTCGAAAGCCTTCACAGGCATTTGGTTTCCAGTGAAGTAGAAGGGAAGTAGCTAATTTTCATTTCACACACAAGAACTTGACAGAATCCTAAACTCAAAGTCAAACCTGGTTTAAAAAAGAAAATATAGACCTCTTAATTACATTAAATGCTACACAGAACTAAAAATACTGCCTTTTACAGAAATATTTGACCATTTGTTTCTGTCTTTTGTGATACAGCCACATCATGGACAGTGTGAAGCTAGTAGTTCTCTTGCTCATTGGAAGAATACAGACCTCAATCATTTCTGCCTTAACTCAATTATTTCTGCTTTAAACACCAATATACAAGTTTTCCAGCCTATTAGTATGTTTAATTCTAATTTGAAAAAAAAAAAACAAACCTGAATACAAATCCTTGGATGTTTTTTTTCCATTTGATCTGTGTCTATACTACATTAATGTGGCCTTAAACACTATTTCCAATGCAGGAATTTTTGAAATTGAAATACAGTCTGACGAACCTCTTTCTCAGATGCCTTTATCTGTTTCATGCTCATCCTTTAAATACATCTAAAAGTTTTGAATTGATACTCAAGGTTACATCACTGATGTTGAAATAGCTTTTAAAATATTCACCCGCTTGTCCCATCTAATGAGGACTAAAGAGACCTACTATAATGGGCACAGGTTGGAATGGAGTTTTCAAGAGTGAATTCCCTTAAGCAGTATAGTAAAGTGATTATGGATATAGGCTTTATTTACATGATGTACTGCCCAAGGTGAAACACAATAGAGGAAACATGGGACATGAAAGGAGATTATGTAGAAAATGAATTACTGAGAAACTAAATGGTTTTGGTAATGGGGCAAGAAGCTAAGCTAGAGAGAAAGAGGTAAAGGCAATTATTAACATTTATAGCTATTGCCTTGAAATTGAAAATAGGTCCTTGCGACTGTGGAAAAGGTCATGGTTTGTGGGACAAAGAGAACATGAAGATAGTGTCGTCTTTGTCTACTTTTTTATCTCATCATTCTTGCTCAGTGAATATACTAGATTCTGATCTTTCATCTAGCTGCCCCCTGCATGCGATTTTAAATTATCTCTCCAGTTTGAAGTAAAGCATATTGCTTCTTGAGCACTGGTTCACTGTGGAAAGATTCAGAGGAAGTTAATTCTTTTCCTCCTGGGGTGTTAAATATTTCCTTGCTTGCAAAATGAAAAGATAATGCAGCCTGAGATAATTAATGTCTATTTCTTCCTCATCATTTTAATTTAAGTGGCTCACAAGCTTCCTGCTGTTCCATTATACCTTGTTCAGTGAAAACTTAGTATTTTTCTTCCATTATCGTAGAGGCTTACAGACATACATGCAGTGAAAAAATAAAAAAAAAAAAAAAGAGAAAGCTCCAAGATAAAATTTTAGAACATTGGGAACGACACCATTTTCTTACTCGCACCCCTGTATTAAATAAAGTATGTCTGGGTTTTACTCTGAAGTCTACACTGTTCCATACACTTGGAAGTAAGAATATCACAGAGCAAAAGAATGTGGTTTCAAAGCAGGGATTTGTAAACAGGGAAGTGTGCCAAGAATATTGTCTCTACTCTCATCTCCTGTCATCAGATTTGGCAGTAAAGCTGAGATGGTGCAGTGTCTTTCTGACTGCCAGCTGAAGGGTTTATGTTCACCTAGTAACAAATCAGAATGCCTTGCATGTGTTATCCAAGCACTTGAATTATACTAGAAAGAAATAATTATAGTTACTTCCCATAGCTAGGGAAAGTGGCAAAAAGAATGACAAGAAAAGATCAAAACAAGGGCTCCTAAGAGAAAGGTAGAGTGAAATACCAATACAAGCAAAGGGTTGGGTTTTATTTTCCAAATGTATTGCAGAAATAAAAAGCTTTAGAACTGGCAGCATTAGCAATTCTACAATTACAGATATTTGCTGTGCTTCACAAACATCACTCAGCTAGTATAACCTAGGAACAATTCAACTGCTTTAAGCAGAGCTGCATTGCTTTGCATTAGCTGGAATCTGTCATATCGTATTTATTCACCAGATCATGCTAACCTGCCAATTTCAATATAGGCTTCTTAGATGCCATTGATGGACACAGGGCAAATGCATGTTTATTTGTAACCCACATTGAACTATGCAATTTGTAAGGAAACTCAACATTACGAAGTGTCTAATAACTATAGAGGAATACCCAAGTGATTTAATATAAAAAGAACTAAATTCTCCCACAGTGAAAGGCACTCAATACTGAGGTTCAGATGCAAAGACAGAGAGAGGAACTAGCATTGGCTGGACTTGCAGAACCCTAGAAAATCATCCTGACTTTCAATGCCTGAAATTTTCCAGTAAGCAGTCTAGGCTAAAGACAAAGTACTTGTTAGTGCATTCATGTGTTACAAGCTGTATTGCACTTTTTTTTTGTGCTGAAAAACATACAGATTTGCAAGAGACTAATTTTCTGACACTCTGTCCAGCAGTAGCTTTGGTTTTGTATCGCATATCTCCTTCCTGCTGTACTTATTTTCTAATTCTTGCTCTTCTGCTATTTGAGCAAAACTACAGAGCAAGAGAACACATGCTGAAATGCTACCTATTCCACTCCCTCTCACCTTGTTTACATTTCAGACTTGCTTGAATTTCAACAACAGAGAGGTAAAAATTATTGAATTTACATGGATTTTTCTGATTGATATGTTTCTTCTGTAAATGCTGAGTATTAAAACTGTCACAAAGGTTTGGAAATGCGAGGGATTAATTTCTACCTTTTCTCTAATCTGCACTATTATTCTCACCACCTAAGTAACAGAGAGTTTAGTGTCGGATCTTTGGGAAAATCTGCCCCAAGTGAAAATGTGTAAAATGAATGATTTCTTGCAGCAAACTGTTAGTGCAGAAATTCATGAATATTTTTCTGTGATGGCAGATAAAGACATATCATCCCATAATTCTTGCTAGTGTGTGCAAACAATGACACATATGGTAAAGGAAATGACTGATAAAAAATCCAGTATGAATAATAAGATGGAGACTATTTTTAAATACAATGAATAAATCTATGCAGAAACTATGACAGTGTTCTTGAATCATATCCAGTAGCAGATGCCAGACTGTCAGTCTACAAGTCCATGTGATCTAGCAATCTGCTTCAGCCTGTAACTAGCTAAAAGCTAGTTTGCTGCAAAGAGGATGAAAAAGTTGGTAACAACTCACTACAAGCACATCTGGAAAATATGATTTATTCAGCTCTTTGGGTAGTTATGTCCAATTCCTAAAAAGTAGTATGATTATTAGTATTGTGACAATAAATTAAGACCTTACTGCTTCAGTAACTCAGCATTACAAACTCTGTGTCCCTTGAAGAATTCATACAGTCGCACAAATGATTGACATACATATGAAACCACACACAAAAAATAAAGAAATGCATTAGCTAATGTACTTCAAGAGCTGCTATATACTCCTAGCTAAATTCAACGTGGCAGTAGTATGCACAAGAAGTTTTTGTTTGTTGGTGCTGATTTGCTCCTCAGCATCCTATGCATCTGATCCTCAACTGTTCATCTTTTTTCTTATGTATTTCAACAACTAACATTAATAAACTTACAGTGATTTGGAAAGTCAAATTCACAGACATAGGTAAATAAATTAGAAGCCAAAGAAACTCAACAAATTTCAAGATAGTCTAGCCTTAAAATGAAGTAACCACTATACCCTCACAGAAGATGCAAGAACAAGGGCTATGATTTTCACTAGGATTGCTGGGATCTTAATTTCACAGTAACACAGGCATTGAAATGTTATTTTATGAATTGACTGGTTCCCTTTCTGAATTTCCTGTCCATATACAATTAAAAAAAAAGGGTAGAGAAAGACAAGAGGAAGAAGTAAAAAAGTTTTATATGTCAATAATGTGATATATTATCCATGTGATATACTCTGAGATTCTAGGTCTTATTCTACTGACAGCTTCACAGACTGAAAAAACCAAAACAACAAAAAAAAACCCTGTTCATTTTATTGCTAGTATATGAATTTAAATGCTATATTGCAGTGCATATCTGGACTGAAAACATTGCTAAATGTTCCAAGATGTTAACTGTTCTTTGTATGCACAATGATACTAGTTATCCATCCAACATCTGTACCTTTAAATAATTTTTCATATGCAATATATTTAAGGATCTTATTCCATTTCTTCCTCTGCCTGTGTCTACTTACAAGTATCTCCATTTGCTCCATAGCCACCAGCTCCTCCCCCTGCCCTGTCCTGTGTAAGATGTGCAATGAAAACTGTTGTAGAAGTCTAAACAGGCAGTCAGCTCCAGTATTACCTAACACTGCAAGCAAGGAATGACACCCTGAACTGAGAAAAGGAAGAAGGGCCATTCCTTGTTGTATGGAAAGCATAGGTGCAAGCAGAGCTATTCTGGAAATCCTCTACTGCAAAATTCTTTGTGTTGGATGGTGTAAATGAGCCTAGAGAAAGCTTTGATACTAACCACCTAAAAAAGACTTTCTATTTGGAACATTGCTCTTGTAAAAGATACTTACTCTACACATATTTTGTATTGGCAAGAACTCTCTGGCCAACACAGACTGCATAGTTCCTTTCAAAAACTGATAATTAGATTCCAGTGTAGTGCTTTTATACAAACAGATTTTTTTCTTTCCACTAAAAATAGATAAAAGCTGAAAATTTTCCTGAGATAAAGTTGGGGGGGAGGGGGGCGGGTGTCAAAGATTTAAATTCAGGAAATTGAGTAATAAAAACAACAGTGCAATTGCTGCTAATCAAATCCAATCAAAGGGTTTTTCATTCCTCCTGTCTCCACTCATCACACATACGCTCCCCCACACCGCCCCCCCTCCAGAGGACGTTTAGGGACAAGGTAAAATCCGCTCACAACACAGTGCAAATGTTTCTCAACCCTAAAAATTTGGATTACATAGGGCATCTTGAATAGTCAGTTTAATATGCATTAATCAGGCAAGACTGCAGGCTAAAGCCTGTGCTGGGAAGAGTTAGGACACCGCTACAAAATGGGTCAGATGAGCAACAGTCTGCAAAATAGGCATATGGAAAGAAGTAGCCACTAAAATCATAGAATCACAGAATCATCTAGGTTGGAAAAGACCTTTAAGATTACTGAGCCCCACTGCCAAGTGATGATGTTTCTTAAAGGTCATTTGGAAAAGATGGGTTTGTATCCTTTTAAGACTGAAAATTCTTTGCAATAGGAAAGGGGTGTTTTTGCACTAGCTTGGTACAGGGCTTTCTACAAGAGACCCCCATCCATGACTGGGCTTTCTTAGTGCTATGAGACTTTTAAACAGTAATTAAAAATGACAATTAAAGGATGATTATATATATATATGAAATATATAAAATGTAAAATATTAAATATATAAAAAAATTATCATGCTTTATATATAGGTTATTACCATGACTGATTTTCTTAGAGATGTGCAGCTTATTTTCCCATTAAAAAACTACTTCCAAGAATTGGCATTCTTCTGTCTAATTTTTATTAAAATGGTAATTTTACAACATTGTTCTGCATTTTGAAGTGTCTTTTGTACATTGTCCAAATTAGATTAGAATACTTTCTTATTCAAGAGGAATTAAATAAAAAGGTTTATCTACTCTTTTTCCAATGATTCCTGTTTGGCAAATAAAGCTGAGCTTTATTTAAATTAAACCACCGATTATCCAATTAAATAAAACATTATCTCCTTCTGTCACGGGGATTTCATTTAAGCATACTAAGTCAGACCAGACTTTTCCAAAAATGAGTGTGGTTGCCAATTAGTAATAAAATGGCAAGTAAGTCATTTGCAAGGAATAAAAACAGTACCTGACCCGGTCAGTTCAAATGCATCTTCACCCCTATCAACATCACTGACTCGAGGGGTCAACAATTGTTATTTTTCTAATTCTTCTCTAGAAGGAGATTTTTGTTGCATTTACAGAATTCAATAATAACACAAAAAATGTGAAAAATGTGCAAAAACACATTCCACAATAAATACTTTTTTCTTTCATGAAGTACAATTGCCTATAGACTGAAGAAAATATTGGTAAATCAAAAAAAATTGCACACTAGTAAAATATTGAAAGAATAAAAAAATCTATCAATAATTTCTCATTATAATTTGATTATACAAGCAATTATATATGTAGTTACAAGTTGCATGTTATTTCAGATAATGACTTTTATATCCCCATTTCAGCTAAAATTGATGCATATAGAAAACAGTGTCATCATCCTCTCAAACTTTAATGTACAAATCAATGTCAGAAGTAATTTTTGTTGTTGTTGTTATTCTTACTGAACTCACATAACTCCATGATACAATGTGCTCTGTTTATGGATGTTCATAGGTTTAAATCCACAGTTATGCTGAATTCTATTTAGGAGAAATGTTCTGCAGAATGGTAACAGGTGAGGGGACCAAGAATCTGCTGAGGCCTCTAGGTATCAACACAGTTAAGTAACAAAAACATAACAGGTTTCAAGAACAAATTCCAGTAGTAGCCATTAGACAACAACAAAAGACAAGATTTGAGCAAATTGATCAACTTCCAATTTCTTCTTTCTCCCATGCAAATTTATTCATCCTGCTAATGTATCAGCTACAATGAAGTTTGCAGCTGCTGATGACAGCTCAATGGAAAATTATTTCATCATCTCATTAACGTTTTATAATTTCAGAATTTGGCAAGTATTTGCCAGGAACAAAGCAAGGAATTGAATGTGAAATTCTACAGTCCCATGACCTTAATGCATCAGACGGGAAAGGTGATGTTGTGCCACATACCCTCATGCACAAATGTGGCCTTTTCCTTTTCTTTTTCTACTGTGTACTTGAAATCTATGGTAAACCATCTTCTAGTTCAAAGGAGTCATGTTGTGCAAGACATCAACTGTCACAAATGAATGCATTTCAGTTGGCACCAGTGGAGCTGGTTTGATTTACACATGTGAAAGCATTGGTGCTTCCTCTGTTACCAGTGCCTGGAGGGGTGCCCAGTGGCTAAGTGGAAGCATATTATTGATGCCTGGAACTGAGAAGAAACTAAATGAAGATAAGATGTTACAATCAAATTCTATATTCTTGCTATTTAATTGTGCAAGATCTGCAAAACACTCAATAGCACTGTTGTCATTAATTAAAATGGTAACTATAGAGGGGTGGTGCTCTTTTAAGGCAGTATGCACAAATGTAGTATTTCCTTTTTGAAACAGGAATCACAGTAAGAATACCAAAACCACCTGCATCCTTCTGGATGCCACATACTGACAGTAATGTATTATTTTGCATTACATTTCCTGCTGTATCCCTACACCTTATATAAAAGACCAATGCATGAAAATATGAATTATGCTGTATGCATAGATAATAAAAATAGATAGTAGAGACCTAGGAAGCGTTTACATGAAACACGCTATATCTATAAAAAAAAATTGTAAGACAGCATATAGAGAAGAGTTTATAATTTCTAATGACTGCCTAATTATATTGATGTAGATAGTCTCTCTGAAGATCACCAGATAACCAATGTTCAAAATTGGAGAACAAGCAGCTCTCAACCTGTATTCTGTTGCAGTTAGATTGCAAAGTGTCACTGAAATTAAGGTGTTGGCAAGGTTAGGTATTTTCAGTCTAAAATAAAGTGTTTATGTCTGTGAAATGAAATCACAAAATCTGTTTTCTTTCAAGAGTATGTGAATGTGATGCATTCTCTGTAGAATTATACTCTATAGAAATCTTAAGCTACATGCTATAAAATCACGTTTTATTTTCCTTATTCCTTATATGTTAACTACTTGGGCTTTCATGGAAAATACCATTAACATCACAGGACATATGCTTGAATACCAAATCCAAAATTAACAATACATGAGATTCCTCATCTCATCTAATAATGGGTCATGATATTAAGGACATTTTTTTTTCTTGAGATCTAATTTCCCATGGAAGCTATAGCTACAGCTGCTCAGTTGCATGACTTTTTTTTTTTTTTCCTTTCACCAGAACTACCCAACTAATGCCAGTGGGAATGCCTTTGTGTCGGCTGTAGGACTAGCTATGAATACGTGATAGGGAAGACAGTGTACTGTATGCCATTCTGCTTCTGAAGTGACTGACAAAAAGACAGCTGCCTATTGATGGCTGGCACAGCAAATAGGCTCTGAGCAGCTTCCCACTCCTTCCCTTGGTGGCATACAGTTCTCTACTCCAAATGTCTGGAGCTAGTTCAGTTAATCTTGAACTTCTTCATATCATACTGTCCCATCTAGTTAAAGCAGTTGCTTGCTTTCATAAGCCTGGCTCTTCTGAAATTAGTTATGGAAAACTCCAAACCTCCTGATGGAGTTGCTCTTCTGAGGAAGCAGTAACCCATACGAGCGACAGTAGCTGTGAAGCAGCATACATTTTCATACCACAACAGTAACTAGCAGAAGAAATGTATCTCCAAGTATGTGGTCATGAACAGCTAAAGGCATAATAGTCTGGAGGCAGTTATTTCCTACTGTTAATCAGTGCCTAACACAGAAAACTGTGATTAGGGGTTATCTGACCTCCATAGTCAGAGAAATGGTGCACCTGACTGCATACAAAGTGAATCCAGAGCCTGACTCTGGTCTTTTAACTCAGCACTGCAAAATATCCAGAGACCTTCTCTGGAAAGTCAAAGGCTCAGAGTAGTTCTTAGAAGCATACTCTCCTTAAGACTGCCTAAACTAGATTTACCCTACTTTTGCAAGCCACAGTTCTCTGACCTGAAAGGACACAGATCACCACACCGTCTCCTCTTGCATTACCCAGTGGTCTGCCTACACCAAAATCCCTTCTGTGTGTATATCCCAAAGATGATGAGGTTAATATTTGTGTTAAAAATCACTGATGGATACACAACTTTTAAGTACTTTTAACAGAACTCTGTCATATATATAAAAAAAGAACAGGTTTCTGTAGTTAGAACATGAAAAGAAAGACTAGAGCTGTAGGGTCTCCTCTTTGAGTAAACAGACTGTTGGAAACATATGCTGAAAGAGTATTAAAGTCTTTTGCATTTGGAGAGGTCAAAGATTTTAAACCGATTATAAAAGCTTATGCTTAATTTGACATTGATTGGAACTTTAAGTAGCAAATAAATCTGCTATTTCATTTTTTATTTATATCAGTATACTCTTCCATTCTAGTCTGATTGGGGGGGGGTTTAAAGAAAAGGCCTATTAAATTCTATTGGGGCTGATTAAACTTTCTTTGTTTTGATCTTTCCCTTAATACATTTTTTTCATTATTTAAAATATTTTTCTTCACTGACTGAATTGCAAACAAATACAAAAACTCGCTTCCTCACATATTTAAAGTTACGTTAAATACAAAAAACTTGTTCTGTAAATCACACTTGCTGTAAAGCACTGTCAGTTAAGTTGCCTCTTTTTGTTTTATAATGACACACTAGAATAGGTAGGGAATGAGAGTAAAAAGATTCTGCCTCAGCTTGTCTATGACTGTGACAAGGCATACCATCATAAACTATTTGATCACTCTCTTTTCTAAACAGGAAAAAAACCACCACCACATATATTCAAGGCATAATTTTAAGGCATTTACAGGTACAGAATTTTGAGTGAAGCAGGTTATTAATTTCTCTAAGGTAAGCTGGGCAAAAAACCACAGTCAAACAAGCACACCACAACACAAAATAAAATTAAAAATAATCCAACAGCCATGAAGCAATGTTTAATGTGTATGAGGTATAGGAATAGAAGATACAGCAGAGAAACTGAAAGACTTCTGTGCCCAGATGTTTCAATTCCAAGAAAGTGCAATAATGTGAATCATGTTCCAGCTGCAAGATTTCCTCAAAACAATAGTTTTAAAGGCTCTATTAATGAAATCATCTTTTCACACAGCAACTGTTGGTTTTCCTCAGGTTCCAGAAGCAGCACAGGAAAGGGTTGTGTTGCATATATTTTTTAATTTTGCTGAAACATTCAAAATGCTTTCAGGTTAAATATTCTTTGATTATGAAACCCTAACTTGCTGTACATTTGCTACAGTGTTGAGGCAAACTTCATTCAACACCGATTGGGATCGGGATATAATTCAACCAATAATGGAATAAACAGCTGTTCCTCCATGTTTTGAAACTGCTTGCTGAAGCTGGTTTCTGGTCTGATCAACTTACATTCTTTGTCTCAAGGACCAACAAGAAATAAATAGAAGCAGTGATTACTTAAGAGCAGAGTAGCAAATTAAGAAGTTTGTGGCCTCAAAGTAGGTAGGTTCAACAAATTAAAAAAACAAATGAGATTAATGAATAACTACTAAAAAGAGGAGCAGAAACATGTTTTTGAGGTGGGTTGAGTACATGCGGTCACTCTATGGTTAGAGGGATTCAAGTGCTTAAGGAGCGTACACCTTGCAAGCCTGTGTGAGTGTCACCTCCTGCATCATAATGTCCATACTGCAACATGACACCATTTCATATTCAGAATGACAACTAAAACCAGTGGTGGAAGCCAAGGCATACTGGCAGAGGAAGGCCTACATGATAAAAGGGCTGTACTATTTTCAAGCTCCCTTAGAAATAGGAAAACTTTCAATATCAAGTGTATTTCCAATTTCAGAGTTTTAGAAATAATAACAAAGAGGTCATATCTACAATTTGTTACTCAATCAAATATAATTAGGGTCTTCAGGAATAGCACCAGTCATTTCAACAGAATGTAGATGTGGTGCTATTTGTGATATTGAAACTTAGTAAGTTAGAGAATATAATGAATAAAGCAAGTAAATTGGTACAATACGTATAAGTGACACACGCATAGTTTGCATATTCCTTTAGCTTGACTTATAGAAAAAAATTGAGCAAGTTTTGCATAAATAAAAAGCCAGTATCTTTCAGTGGGGTCTTTTGATTACCCGACCTTTAAAAAAAAGTACATTATTAAGACAGGAAAAATACCAAATAGAATTCATTCTTCAGGTGTGGATTATTTAAAACAAGCAGGATTTATATGGCACTATGCAGGACTGGATCAAATCACAGAAATCCTGCATATATTGTAAGTTATGAATCCATCCATATTTCACACATCATTAAGTTGCATTGTGTAAGAATATCAGCATGTCTTCTGTTTAATAAAAACACCACACCTATGTACTAACAAGCAAAATATATTCCATAGCTCAACCATAAATAATTTATAATTAAACTGCTCCATTTGAGTAGAAATCTGAACAGTGACTGTTCTGGACTATCCTAATGCAAATTTTTTTCAAAATGTATGGCACTTACATTGTTATAGTCTAGCTACAGCATTTTACTTGCAAGATTTACTTGTGTTTTCAATGGATAAAGAAAAATGTTCCTAAGAATGAATGGAAAATACAGTATAATAAAGAAATTAAAAAGCCTTATAATTTGGAACAGAAGTGATTGTATGGCTGCAGCAAGAGCTCTCTTTTCTATAACTGTGGTTGTACTTATGTCTTATACTGATGACATGAAAGAACAGCCACCCCTGCTGCTGTTGCTATTAGAGATGGAGAAAGAAGAGAAGAGCATAGAGTCATTTTACCCAGAGAGAGGGCAGCAAGGTTATTGCTAGAGATCTTGGAAGAGAGAAGAAACAGGAAGTAAGGTAGAAGAACTGTGTCTGGATGAATGTATAATTCACTTGTTTCTGACAGAGCTGATCAATGAAACAACAGAGGTGTTAATTTGTTTCTAATGCTTCTGCATATGGTTCTTCCAGAAATCCAGGGGGGGGAAAAAAAAAAATCACAAAGGCAAAATCTCTCCAGACCCCAGGAAAGCTTAATTGTGTCCATAAAGTTTAAATCTTGACCTTAAGAAAGTCAAAGGCAAAACAGCCATTGTTTCCAATTTTATTCAGTAATAATTAGGACCCTGCAAGTACTAGCAGAGTAAGAATAAATGTTTGGTTTTGTTTGAATTCATGGACATATGTAATTTTTTTTCCATTTTCAAGTTTTAACAAACTGAAGTTCTCAAAACAGAAACAACAAAAGTATTTTGTTTGGCCTGTAAGAAAGATGGGGACAATCATTTTAGCACAGCCTGTTGTTACAGGACAAGAGGCAATGGTTTTAAACTAAAAGGGGTTAGATTTAGACTAGATAAAAAGAAGAAATTTTTTACAATGAGGGTGGTGAAACATGGTAGAGAGGTGGTAGATGCCCCATCCCTGGAAACATTCAATGTCAGCTTGAATGGAGCTCTGAGTAACATGATGTAGGTAAAGATGTCCCTGCTCACTGCAGGGATGTTGGACTAGATGACCTTTAAAGGTCCCTTCTAACACAAACCACTGTATGATTCTGTTTTACTTTCTTGTCTGGAAATCATTTACCATCTCTCTCTC
>JANIJG010013610.1:67789-96342 GCA_024611175.1 Megaceryle torquata | reverse complement strand
CTTACATCCATTCCCCCTTGTCCTATCACAGGGCACAAGTGAGAAGAGGCTGTCCCTTTCCTCTTGACACTCAGCCCAAATCCTTCTCCACAGGGCTGCTCTCCAGCAGATCAGTTCCCAACCTGTACTGGTGTAATTTATTATTCTTCACCAGATGCAGGACTCTGCACTTATCCTTGTTAAGGATAAGTTAGATATATTGTTAGATAAGGATAAGTTAGATATTTTGTTAGATATACAAATTACTAAATCTGTGGAAAGCAAGTGCGTATAGCTCTACTAGCAAGTTGATTATTAAAATACTTGTTTTCAGTACAAAGTTGCTAGAACATCTCCTTTCTTTCAAAGATATCTGAGAATGATTTATCTGCTGCAGAATAGTATTGTAAAGATGCAATGCAGTCAAAACTGCCTTACAAGAGTATTCCCTTTATAAGTATTGTTTAGAGTAAGTGAAGAGTATTACTCGCAAGCACCGAGGCAAGCTGTATTTTCCTGTCTTGTTCAGAAGGCAAGATCTACCGCCAGGACAATGATCATAGGGTGTGACTAAATGAACATAGCAGGTGCAGCCTCTGAAAACACTGCATGCAAGTCACCTGTGGAAAGACATGCAAGGCTGTACTCTGTAGTACTGCACTGTATTTACATATAAGGAATAACATGTAACTGCCAAAACCCATACCACAGCAGGACGCAGATCTATTTGTACCAGCCATGTGCCCCGTAGAGCTTGTTCTATTAAAGGAACAATGGGGAGTTTGTAAGAACAGAAAAGGCTTTACGCACAGAGCTTCTTCCTCCTACCCTCACCTTCCACATCTGCATGGGAAAACAGCCATTTGTGTTGTGCTGCTTTGAGATCCAATTAAGAGCTGCATCCTTTACTCTAAGTCTTTCAAGAGACTGGCTTAGGGGCATAAAAAGAATACAGCATTCCCTTGTAGTGGGCGTTTTTAAGCTTTCAGAGTAACTTCATCCCTCTCTGGCATCCAGATGACCTTGTTTTGAGTGCTGCAAAATTTGCTTTGAAAAATCACCTAGCACGGACAAAAGAAAATATTTAAGCAAAACCGAGCTTTCGATTTACTGTATGTGTCCCTTTAAAGTGCATATTTTTCATTTTAATGATACATTTACAGGAAGCATGAATTGGTGTTGAGGGATGCCGAACACCTGTCACAATGAAATTTCATGTGTTGAAATAATGAACAAAATATGTCCCTGCACACTTACAGGCTTATCAGGATGATGTTCCTTTGTAAGAATTCAACAGAATACTATTTTTTTTCTAGAAATATTCTTTTAAAACAGATAAAATTAGTGACACACCTCTGCTAAAGATTTTGAAATTCATGTATACACCAAGAATTATTTGCCAATTTGTTCATTAACCGAATGACTTACTTAGACTGGGCTTAGCCAGTGTATTTAACAAGCCATTGTAACACCAATCTCCCACAAGATAAAAATAATCTTAAAATTACTTTGTTTTAAACAGTACTTTTAAGTAGTGGAGTTTCCATTACTGGAAAAGCTGGTAGCTGGAGGAACATTAATTTTCCTCCTAATCTGATATACCAGCTGCAGATTCCTGAAGCATCTATTTTGTAGTAAACTGTGTTACTACTGTGGACACCTGGTGACAATTTGGGGGCTTGTGTGACTCCATTATCATCACTGTGGAATATCAGATTCCTTGGGATTTTTCTTTTTTTGGTAAAAACTCTAATCTTCACCACTGTAAAGATAAATGTAAACAAATTCATTCCTAAGTGTGAGATGAATATGAAATGGAATCTAGATTTTAGATGAGAAGACAATGGGGGAATCTGAAGATTCTTCATTCCACAAATAAAAATTTGGGGTTTTTTCATACACATGAAAGAACCTCAGAAATGCTCATTAACCTCCCACTCAAAACAAACCTGGTACATGCCTTCTCTCCTGAAACAAGTTTGTCCTTGAAAGGCACCATCTTCACTTTTAAGAAAGAACAACAGGAAGATTTTCAGAAGATGGGAAAAAACCAAAATTATACAGAGTGGCTTTCCAACTTGCCCATGATCTCTGAATGACATGACTTTGATAGACAGATTAATAGGTGTTTCAGCCAGGCTGGGCCATACACAGTTCAGCTAAGGTGTACATGCCTATCTATAAAGAGGCTACAAAGGAGTGGTTATGGATCTCATCCAGAGGATATTTCTCCCCATGACTGCAGCAGCATTCTAACATACACCCCTCCTCAGCACAGCAACGCAGACACAGCAGAACCACTGAGGAAACATTGTAAGGTGCTGCAACCACTGAGGGAACGCTGTAAGGTGCTGTGAAATGAGTTCCCCAAAAGGCAAATAAGCCTTTGTTCTCCCCACATCACTGGCTGCCTTTAGTGCACTGATCCTACTGCTCCCTCTACCTCTCTCCCATGGGTGAACTACCTGTCCCATGCTATGCAAGGCAGCAGGTACCAGCCAATTCTCTAAGCCCACAGGAGTTTGTACCTTCCCTTGTTGGCCAGTACTGCCTGTTGTGAAAATGGTGGAAAGGCAATTTTCCCTGTAGACAAGCAAAGTAATAGACTAGTCACAACAACAGAAACAGCAACTGCACTATCAGCACTGCGGGATGTGTGGGGGATTTGAGTAGCAACACATTGTCAAAGATCCAGAGGTATTGAGGACTTTGGCATAGGCAAGTCGTACAAACTCACATTCATGGAAGAGCTACAGATAACAACTGTCCGTGCAGAGCAAACGTCACTAGGGGTGTTGCTGCGGCAACCGCAGGAGATTTAAAGACAGCGAAGTGTGAAGCAGCCCAGCACGCGCAGAGCGAAGCAGCAGAGCCTGTCTCCAGAGAGCAGCCAGTGGGGCAGAGAACCAAGGCCGTGTTGTCATGCAGATGGCATCAGTGAAGCCTGAGGTGTCTGGCTAGACGGACCCAGACAAGAAAGCCGCTGCCAGAAGGGCTGTGGGGACCCAGTGGGGGCTAGCACACTGACCTCTGGCAGTAGGTAGGAAAGCTCTGCAGAGGGATGTGTACAGGCTGGAGCGATGGGCTGAGGTCAACTTTATGAGGTTTAACAAGGCCAAATGCTGGGTCCTGCACTTCGGTCACAACAACCTCAGGCAACACTACAGGCTTGGAGAAGAGTGGCTGGAAGACAAAGACCCGGGAGTGTTGGTTGACAGCTGGCTGAACATGAGCCAGCAGTGTGCCCAGGGGAACAAGAAGACCAATGGCATCCTGACCTGTATCAAAACCAGTGTGTCTGTAAGACACAGTAAGATCTACTTGCAGGAATCCCACGAGCTAAGACTCTGGAAGGGAAAGGGAGACCAAGAGAGCTTGTCAATTTTTAAATATCACTTCCTCCAAGCCCAAGACAGGTGCATTCCGTCAGTTAAAAAATTGGGTAGAGGTGGTAAAAGACCTGCATGGATAAGCAAGGATCTTCTGAATAAAGTCTTGTGAAAGAAAGAAATTTACAGTTTGTGGAAGAAGGGACCTGTCACTTGGGAGAACTATAGGGACGTTGTCAGGGTTTGTAGGGAGGCAACAATGAAGGCTAAAACCCTCTTAGAACTTACACTGGCAAAGGAACTAAAAGAGAACAAGAAGAGCTTCTTTAAATATATCAGTAGTAAAAGAGGGAATAGGGAAAATGTGGGTCCACTGCTGAATGAAGTGGGAGCCCTGATGAGAGCCCTTATGAGGATGCAGAGAAGGCAGAGTTGCTGAATACCTTCTTTGCTTCAGTCTTTACTCCTAAGACCAGCCCTCGTGAACTCCAGACCCTGGATATAAGGGAGGAAGCCTGGAAGAGGGAAGAATCTCCACTAGTAAATGAAAAGTGAGTCAGAGATCAGTTACACAAACTGAATATATACAAGTCCATGGGCCTTCATGGGATACACCCAAAAATGTTGAGAGAGCTAGTTGATGTTATTGCCCTACCACTCTCCCTCATTTTTGAAAGATCATGGGAAACAGGAGAGGTGCCTGAGGACTGGAGGAATACCAGTGTCACTCCATTCTTCAAAAAGGGCAAGAAGGAAGATCCAGGAAATTACAGACCAGTCAGCCTCACCTCCATCCCTGGAAAGATGATGAAGTGGCTCATTTTGGAGGTCATCTCTAAGCACGTGGAAGAGAAGAGAGTTATCATGAGTAGTCAGCATGGATTTACCAAGGGGAAATCATGCTTAACTAATCTGATAGCCTTCTATGATGTTGTAGTTAAGAGGAAGAACTTCTTTACTGTAAGAGCTGTAGAACACTGGAATAGACTCCCCAGAGAGGCTGTGGAGTCTCCTTCTCTGGAGACTTTCAAGACCTGTCTGGATGCATTTTTAAGTGATCTGCTGGTTTTGTTCTGCTCTGGCAGGGGGATTGGACTCAATGATCTTTGGAGGTCCCTTCCAACGCCTGGTATGCTGTGGTTCTGTGTCCAGCAGGAGTAGGGAAGTGATCATGCCCCTGTCCTCAGCACTGGTGAGGTCCCAGTTTGAGTACTGTTTTCAGTTTTGGGTGCCACAGTATAAGAAAGACACTGAGGTGCTGGAGCAGGTCCAAAGAAAGGCAACAAAGCTGGTGAAGGGACTGGAGAACATGTCTTATGAGGAGTGGCTGATGTTGTGGTACTGGTGTTGTTTAGTCTGGAGAAGATGAGGGTGAGGGGAGACCTTATTGCTCTCTACAACTACCTGAAAGGACACTGTAGAGAGCTAGGTGCTGGTCTATTCTCCCAAGTTACAAGTGATAGGATGAGAGGTAATGGGTTTGAGTTGCACCAGGGGAGGTTTAGATTGGACATAAGGAAAAATTTCTATGCCGAGTCATTAGGCACTGGAACATGCTGCCCGGGAGGTGGTAGAGTTGCCATTCCTGAAGGTGTTCAAAAAACGTGTAGATGTGACACTTCAGGACATGGTTTACTGGTCAGTGTAATGTTAGGTAGATGGTTGGACTTTATGATCTTGGAGGTCTTTTCCAACCTTAATGATTCTGTGAGTCCGTGTGATTCTGTGATCAATTTATAGAGGGCATTATCAACCCTACTTGGAGGAAGGGAGACAGACAAATAAATAGATGGGTACAAAGTAGCCCAGTGGTACAATTTGTAAACAGAATTCAGTGAAAATGAGGTGACTTTAACAACAGTGCTCTATCTTGCTGCCTTCCATTACAAGAGCTGCTGTAGATAAGCATTAAGTTTGCTCTCCTTTCAAGCCACAGAACCCCAAACAGAGATTAGAGAAGCAAAGCAGAATAATCCAATCTTATACAACTTCATCTGGGAACACCTGAAAAATGATTGGTCCCACAAATTCCACCCGAGCCTGAAGAAGAGCAAATATGATGGTCTTGACAGAGATCTAAAGCAAATGTCCTCCTTCCATATGAAACTGGATTCATTCAATGAAGGTTTAACAATGAAAACACTAAGGTCAAGACATTGGAACCAGGGCCTATGAGAAGAAAATTTGGATCATTTGTCAGCACAGAAGTAAATAATCAAATGAAGTTTCCCCAGTTGCTGGTTCTACACACACAAACATACACCCACATGTGTTCCATATGCTTGTTTTGAGTAGCTCTTTTACTGGTGAGACATGAAAGAGGAAAGAAGGAAAAAAAAAAAAGAATGTGATCAAACATGTGTAAATCACATGCATTACTAATGGATGTTGCAAAACATCTAGCAAATGTTTCCAAAAGAAAGGGCAAATGAATTTTACATAGACAAGTATTTTAAAAATATGCATTTTTTGAGAATCTTAAAGGAAGAAAACAGATGGCATTTTAGACTGCAATCTACATACAAGATTTGTCTATCACAGATTGTGAATAATTAATGCAACCTTTCTCATCTCTTTCATATATAAAAAGATTTGAAATATTAATTTTTGTCATTTAGAAAAAAATACAGTGAATATTTTCATGAGCACATATTTAGGAGAAAATACTCCTAAAAAAATCTCTCCCAGGAATAAATATATGAGCATAAACCAGTATTTAGGAAATATTTCTGTTCTCCATAATTCCTTTTATCCTTTTTTTCACATAAAAATTTGTCTCCTGAAAAAATAATTTTTGGTTTGGACTATTTTAATTTTCGTTCAATTTAAAAAATTAAAAATAAAAACTAAATATATCAACTAATTTCTGTCATGATTTTTACAAATTTGCATTGCCTGTTTTATGCTTTGTCTTATTAGTCAATTAGCATCAAGTCAAAATTTATTAAAATGCAAATCTCACAATGACTTCAACATAAATTTGACCTGTCTCATGCTTTTTGTTCTTTGTATGTTTTTCTCACATTGAGAAAAGTAACAGCTGAACATGTTCTAACACAAAGAAGACAGAGAAGGTGTATAGACAAATGTAACTTTTACTCAGGCTTTATTTTGGACTTGTAGTCCCCCTGTAGACCTCACATACAGATCACAGACATTTTTCTGAAATGTATACATGTATATATATGTCTGTGCACACACACATATATATACTAGACTCCACAAATATAATTTGGGAGTTGTTTAAAAAATTATTCAACAACACAGCAGAATATACACAGAAGCAAGCAATGAAAATTTTTCTGCAGGAACCTCTCTCGCCTTTGTACCTTAGAATCTCATTTATTCTAACTCAAGAGCTTGGTTCTGCTCTGTTTTTGTGCAAACCATGAAAAGACCTATTTCCTAATATGTAGACTTTTCAAGTATTGTAGACTATGGGGTTGTACATTACAAGCATGACAATATGACATAATTAAGCACATACATTGTAAAAATATGAATCTTAATATAAATATCACAAAGGACTACTCCAAAATTGAGATCATAATATCCTACTTTATACTACTGTTCTGCATAAACTCTTCCTCACCTTTGGACATTTCACTGTATAGATCACTTCTGCTCAGCTCTTCTTAGGACTGGAAAAATCTACAGAAATAGGGCTGACAAAGCACGAGAGCACTTAACTAGCCTTCAATAGTTTTTCTTATCTGTTTTTCAGACATGAGCTGTACCTATGTTAACAAGTAACATGAACTAGTAAGACTGGATCTGTAGAATGAAGCAGCTGATGCTGAGGAATAAAGCCCACAATAAATGCACCTCAGGTGTTTTTTGCTGCAGACAAGATCTCATATGGTTCGATGGACTAAGTGCCAATTCATGTAGTGCATCCTTTTCACAGAATCACACAGAATTGAAGAATGTTAAGGATTGGAAGTGAACCTTGAAAGATCATCCAGTCCAACTCCCCTGCCAGAGCAGGATCACCTAGAGCAGATCACACAGGAATGCATCCAGGCGGGTTTTAAATGTTTCCAGAGAATGAGACTCCACAACCCTTTTGGCAGCCTGTTCCACTGCTCTGTCAACCTCACCGTGAAGTTTTTCCTTAAATTTCTTTGTAATCTCCTATGGTCCAGTTTGCACCCGTTGTCCCTTGTCCTATCATTGGACATCGCTGAGAAGAGCCTGGCTCCATCCTCCTGACACTCATCCTTTACATATTTGTAAACATTAATGAGATCACCCCTCAGTCTTCTCCAAGCTAGAGAGACCCAGCTCCCTCAGCCTTTCCTCATAAGGGAGATGTTCCACTCCCTTAATCATCTTTGTGGCTCTGTCCTGGACACTTTTGAGCAGAAAGAGCTTATTTTTATCCAGAAGTGATCTAGTTTGTACTCTCCAAGACCTCTCCTGATGTGAACAAAAGTACAAGAAACCTGAATGATCAAGAGTTTTGCCTCAGAAGTGCATTTTAGATTGGAACAAAAATGCTCATGGAGATTTGCCATCTATCAGGCCACACACCAATGCCATGATTCTGAGACATGGTCAGGGCTTCAGTATTTGAGATGTATAATATACACTTCTTTACTTGGAGAGAATAAAAAAAAAATTTTTTTAAGAAAGGTCCAATTTATTATTTGGACACAACTCAAAATGGACGTGGCCTTTAGATTGTATTGTAAACAAAGGTGATTTCTCCTTAAATAAAGAAATACAGCTCTCATCATCTGGTTAAAAATTTAGTGGTGGCATAATGTGAAGTGAACTGGAATTTACCAGGAAAAATGAAAATTTACTGTTAAATCCCTGAAGCTGAAGATCAATTTTCAGAAAAGTTTTTATGTTAA
The DNA here is from genome assembly GCA_024611175.1 of Megaceryle torquata. NCBI lineage: Eukaryota > Metazoa > Chordata > Aves > Coraciiformes > Cerylidae > Megaceryle > Megaceryle torquata. The sequence continues at coordinate 88,175 of JANIJG010013610.1, read as the reverse complement.
TAAAATTACAGTTCAAATGTAATTGATGATCTAATGTTTCATTAGTTATAAATTCAGTTTAGATTTACTGAGATACATCATTAATGCCTGTGTCTGATTTGAGTATCAGAAACACTATGTCCATGGCTGCCAGGTGAGCCAGTGATTATCAGCCAAAGTCCAGATGTAGAATAAGCAAATTTTAAATCTTCAAATTCACTTGGATTAAAAGAGAAGACTATGTTTTGGTTTGTCCAGATGCCCCAACTCCTTCAAAACATATTATAATATTTTTTTAAAACTGTCCTTTCAGATATTTCCTGGTTCAAATGAACTTCCTGCCCAGATGAAGCAATTTATACAAAAACATTCCAAATAAAGCTACAATAGGTAGCAGATATTTCCTTTGCAGTTTAATTTCTATCAGTTCATTGGTATTTCTCCACCTGTGTTGACAACATAAACTTCAGACACGTCATTAGCACCGCCTACTCAGTTCTGTTCAGAGGTCTTGTGAGAGCCAGTGACTTCATGCTGACAAGGCCACCTCCACAGGCTTTTGGTCTTCTACCCTCATCACTGAATTCTTGGTCAATAGAGCCTGATGGATTTTAGAGTTTTAACTATTTCAATTTGTGATCTCCTTAGCAGTCCTGAACAATATCCATAACTGTTTACATCCACTAGAGTGTTGGTTACATCTCAAGAAGTTGATCCTTCCTTTTTATTTTCATCTCTCTTTGTCCTGAACTCACTTGTTCTCCTCTCTGATGCAAACAATGAAAACATAGTTTTAATTTTTGGTTCATCTTCAAGTACCTCATATAATTTTTTTGTGAATGCAAGGACCACAGGCAAAAAGTGTTGCTACTAGCAGTATTTTTCTTCTAATTTTCCCACTATGAACTACTTAAGTAAATCAATAAACAAATGAAGTCACTGGACCAATAAAAAACATTCTGTTGTCAATTGCTTATCTCTAACACACGACAATAAAACTAGGTCTTGCTATACCTTGTAAAAGTAAGCATTAAGTACAAATCTAACTTTCTTATGGGCATTCTATGTTTCCATGGTTCCACTTCGCTCTTACACTTTCATGTACATCTGTCAAAGTATCTCACATACTTTATGCAATATACAGGATGCAAGGCTTTTAAAGTCATCACTTTTTTCACCAGCCAGACATAAGTGAGAGAGACAAAGGTCTCAGCTCACCACAGCACGATAAGAAGTCTGGAGTTCTTCACCAGTTCTGATATCTCTTAACTTCTCTTACGATTTTACTCTTCATCAATTTTCTAATCTGTAATAAATTGTGACTGCATTTACATGAAAATGTGCATGATATAAACTCAGTCAGTCAGTTTAGTAAGCCAGGCTAGCATGATCATGCCTGATCATGCTTTAAGGATCACTAAGGCCCAATCAGAATTTCACTGTCAGACTTTCTGTCTGCAGACAGAGGTGGGTATATGAATTCCTGTGGGTTAAAGATGTACTGAACAAAATCAAAAAACAAGAACAAAAACTATTTGGAAGACCTTTCATATTAAAATCATCCAGAAATAAGTAACTGTGAAGTCCTGCATCATGAGAGTCTATTTACACCTTACTAGAATCAGTCCTTGAAACAACCCTCATCTCCTTGAAAATGGCACTACACATATGTACACATAGAAATGGCACACAGGGCTCTCTGTGTTACTTCAGTTGTGGGGAGAGAATCTGATAAGCCAGGAAAAACTCTTACGACAGCATTAAGTTAGATAATATTGTGAACCTCTTAGCAGAAATCTCATAGAAATATATATATGTATTTAAAATTAATCAGTGTACAGTTATGGGCAGAGTCTCAAGCTGCCCCCAAAGGGCAGTAGTTTTCAAATTTGCTGGATGTATTTCTTTTCCTTTAATTTTATTTTTTCTTTCAAGTTAACTCAATTCTTGTGAATAACACCAATACAATAGCCACAGCACTCTAGATTTGTTTGTCTTAGAAGAGATTCTGCACAAGCAGTGTAAAATTTCCTTCACAAACTGCCCTCCTCATCCAGACACTCACCCAAGAGGAAAAATAACTGTAAGCTCTGAGTGTGCATTCAGAAAGAGGTGTTAATTTAAGCCTGATGGAAGGTAGTCAACATTAACTGTATTATATTAAAAACTATCCACTACAAATGCATACATAAATTCTATGCTCAAATTTCAGATGCTGAGGATAAATTAGTAGGTTTCTGAAAAGCACTCTGCTCTGTTCACAGATAGAGAGATCTTATTCCAAATCAGCATGCTTGAGCCCTTACTAAAAGCAACTGTGCCGGTGTATAACACAGGAAAGATATAATGCATTTACACACTGGGAATGCAAAGACATATATAAATGGAAGCATGATACAAAAGCTAACAACCTTTGTTAGTATTATCTTGATAATGAAGAACCTATACAGTTCACATCTATTTTGTTCTCATGAACTTTCATTTTATTATGCTGCCTCTTCATGTCACTATTGAAACACAGCAATAAGGAATGGTTACAGCAAGATTTATAATGTTCTGGTGGGGTTGCACCCCCTTCAGCTACTCCTGCATAAAGGCAATTAAAACTGCTACCTTGTTAGTGGTTATAAACTACATTGGGACATGGCCATCCTTGAGGATCTCACAGTCTCATCATTTCTGTCACCATTCAGTGAGGACTAAGCTTTAGCACAAAAAACAGAATTATGAACTTTTTATCTTAATCTACATATGTGCTGCTTTTCCTGGCTTTCTGGAGATTCACGACACCAGGAGAACACATAAAGCACAGAGGATAAGCACATGAGCAAGCCTTATTGTACAGAAAGCCTTCCAGCATCCCTTCAATTTGCATGTATCTCATGAAAAGTGGAATATGGCAACACTATAATCCAGTCTGGCTTTTTAGCCGGGGTCTGATTACATGGCTCTCTACTAAAGGGAGCTTTATTTTGTTTCATAATCTGATGGATTCTTATGGCTCTTCCACATTGTACAAGAAGAGGATTTCCAAATTTTTATTTAATATTCAGGTTAAATGCCTCTAATGTGTTACCATGAAGTACTATTTAAAGATCTCTAACTGAGAACTAGACAAATTGCTATCAGTTTAAAAACTATAGCTTGATTTGCAACCTGACACTTCTTGAGATAGGCTTCTGAAAACAGACATCAAAGCAATTAAGTGCATTGGCTGTAACAGCTGACACTATTGCTGTAAATCTGTGTTCTCTTACAGGTAGCTTCTAAAATTAACTAGTCACCCCTAAGTGTTTAGTGAAATTGTCAGCTGATTTAATAGAGACATTAAACTCTTATTTATAAATTACTGTGACATTATTAGTGCAGCAGTTCTATAGTAAGTAATATAAATGCCAATGCACATGTCACTATATTTTGTCCAGCTACCATGGCTGGAAGAAGATGATAAAAAACCTGTGATTTCAGGTCATATGAAATATCCTGCATTTCACCATATAATTAATATTACTTTAAAATATAGTAGAGTAGTATTATAAATATTACTTTGAAAATATATGATTATGGAATGAAGCTAAATTATGGCAAATATAAATCAAATTTACTTCTGCAGTCAGTCAAGAACTCTATTGTGTTTCATACCTTACAAATTTTCTGTGATTTTTTAAAAACTACATAAGATCTAAAGATACTGATTAGCCACTGTTGGGTGTATTTCAACATTTTGACAGTGGTCTGCATTTATATTAAGAATAGCTTTCATTGTCTGGATTTAAAAGCACAATTTCTGTACAAAACTTCTCCCATTCAGTGCACTACCTTCTTTGAGAGCTTTGAGGAAAATAAGGAGAAAACACTAATATCTTGATCTTGTTTTTTAGTTCTTGCTTGCTTGTTTGTTTGTTTATTTTAAAGAGCTTAGGCAAAGAAGACATTTAAAACTGTCAGGTTCTTTTTTCAGGTATATTAAAGCAAACAGTTGTAATAAACATCAAAAGGACACTTATCAGGGAATAAATAGTGTTGAAAAAAATTGTTGAAAAAAATTATTATCTGGAATGAACTGAATTATTCTGGAAGCAGATTTTGTAACTTAATGTTACTGGTGTACTAATTAAACATTCTTCAAGACCCTTCCTTATTTTACTTTATTTATTAGGTAATGGTGGTATATGGTATCTTGCCAAGAAACGTAACTATTGTGTGTGCTACAATGCAATTAGATATTTCCTCATTTTTGAAAAATGCCTTTTCTACAACTTCTAAAATTCTTAAGAGTTAAAAACATGCCAGGTAAATCTGTGATGTGCTGTGTTTACTTTTAATTAAAATATCCCATTAGTTCTGAAGTTGCTTATAAGCTCAAATTCAAATATGTATTTAATAGTCAGTTTTGTGCAAAATTATTTTGGCACCTCGGAACTGTCATTAAGTGACTACCCAGATTATCTTACATAAAGGAATAAAGATTAATGAATTACAGTGGTACAACAATGACATCTCTGTCTTCTGAGGTGAGAAGCAAAGCAATCATGTTGCCTGTGCTACTGCACTGAATGTGATTAGAGTCTTCCTTTGGCATCTTTAGCAAGTAGCCAGAACAAAGATATATGTTAGAGGAAGTGTAATTTGTATCAACCAGGTGTTACAAAGATGCACTTTTTTTTATGCGATCCCCTTCTCTTCAGACTGTAGAACAAGCTCATTATATTATCTTTGTGATGTAAAGATACTGCTTTGTAAATTGTTTTGACTAATATGTTTTAGTGCTTAACACTAATGACTACATGTGTAATATCCAAATACATTTTTGTCTGGCTTGTCAAATCATCTAATGAACCACATGTACTATTTTGCTGTTTCATTTATACATCCTCTACTCAGAAGAGTTTCCTGGAAGGGTAGGAGGGAATATGCTCAGTGAATTTTACTTGTATTTAGAAGAAAATCCTATGCTCACAGATTTTACATTAAAAAAAAAAAAAAAAAAAAAAAATTAAACATGGTAAAACTTGAAGTATGATGCCTCATTTTTAATGGTAGGTGAATCTGAACCTCACCGCCTAGAGATGTTGCATTTGGGGATGCAGGAAATGAAGTAAGGGCCTTTCTGAAAATTATAAACTACATCCAATTATATATTTTGCTACTATTTTTTTCATCTTTCCTTTCTGAAGACTCAATTATCTAAATTCACCTCCCATCCCCCTTAAATAGTTGTCTATCAAATTACTTATGCCCTATAACAGAGATAGTGGTCTTATAATGAGAGAATTGCATACATTCTCTGCATGTGTCAGTGTGAATATCTGCACGCAGAGTCTAAAAGCTATAATGCAAGAGTTTGAATTATGAAGCAATAAAACATATTAGAAATACTCAAAACCAATCTGAACAATCAGAAATAAAAGCAAATGATACTGAGGCATAAGGTAACAGTGCAAAAAGCTGGTATCTTCATTATCTGAAAACTGACTTAGAGTAATCATACCAATCACAGAAATGACTGTGCATTCTGGGCTAGAGAATTCTGGTTTAAATGTTATCTCTGATATCAGTCGGACATTCATTGCTAAAAATCCAGCATGCTATTACAGTAGATTCAATTAAAGTCTTATGTGCCTCACAAACTTCTCAGAAGTTTTTTTTTTTTGTTGTTCTATTACAAAAGCAAGAATAAGGAAATAAGACAGACAAACATAGAAAGTAAATGTTATATACTTGTACACTAAAAATAATAATGTCTAAAGTGGCTATATGAGAGGCTGAATGATGAAGGGGGTGAACAGAGAGAACTACCATCAGCTGAAGATTTGAAAAAACAGCTACCTATTTATAGCACGTTTTACTATTTGTCTGTGCCATTTCACCTTGTAAAGAAAGAATTAAAAAAATTACCTTTCCCACATACTGAGGTTCGGAGCCCATGTACTCCTCCAGCACAAAAAATTGATTCCACACCCAGCCTCGTTTGACTCGCTGGGCAGATGACCTTCTCCCCAGCACTGGGACAACATTTTCTCTTGTCTCTGCTTCTAAAGTCTGTTGTGGCTGTGGATGCAGTGGCGTTAGAAGACCTCCATCAAACAGGACCCAGAGAAGCAGGGATAAACAGTTCCTTGTAAGCATTGGCAACGGCTTCCCTACAGCAAGTAATAAAAACTCCAGCACTTAATGCAGAGCAGAGGAATCCAGGTTTGAGGTGTCTGTGGCCTCCACCACTTTAGCTTCTGATTTTATTGCGGAAATGCTAATGCAGGCATTAATCCTTCTGATGACAAGGTTTTTGCCGCATTAAATTCCATCTAAAGGGACCTATAAAAGAGATTTACATGGCAACATCAAATTACATAAAATTACATTGAAGCGTTCATCAAAATTCTCACACCTAGTTAGTTTCTAGAGACAAGAGAAAAAGATTAGGAATCACAGTTTTAAGAGATCGCTATTTTGATTGTAGCACTGAGCTGCTCTAGAACATTGTATAATTATTACAGAAATAGCTCATTCTTGTTCTCCTTAGCATTACCTTTGTGTCTGTGTGAAGACAGGCCCATAGCCTTTGCTTTATGACCCAGTTATCAGATGAAACTGTTAGCGGTCAGCGATGTCAAAAATATTTACTCTGGATTTACACAGAAAATACTGGAGAAGAGAGCAATCCACTCTTCCATCCTACATTCCAGAGCAGGAATGCTTTGCTTGTGTCTGCCAGAAAAACATCTCAGAAGCATCCCCTCCTGTCTGTGGGCAGACGTAGACAAAGTTTATACTGAACCCAGGCCTTTGGAGGATAAATCTGTATGAATTCCATGGGAAATAAACAATGGGAAGTAGAGGCTGTATAGCTAAATACCACAAAGCTGCCAACACACAATATTAAGTCTATGACTGGCATTCTCTTCTCATGACAAGTCTTGTATCAAAATGATAACTGTGTTGTTCTTCAGGACTACTGTAAAGTACCTTTAAAAAATGCAGTCCTGATACATGGAGAAAATAGTAGAACTGCAGTCAGCACAGAAAATGAAAACTCAGAAGCCAGCAGGATAAGACAGTGATACTTATTTATACTGACAAATGCCAGGTACACAGATTAAAAATAAATCAGTGCTAACTAACTACAGAGATGAGACAGAACTATCACATCACAGTGACAATTAAAACTGTGGTGATCCCTGTAGCAGCCAAATGCCATCAGCAAAGAAGAAAAAAATGAACACCACCAAAACAAAACAAAACAAACAAACCTAAAGGAATGTTATGCTCTCACACTGCTCTGTTTATACCAGCATACACCCTTTTTAACAGAAAGGAAAATATACTGCGTTTTCTAGCACAGTATAGTTAACAGAGGGGCTTTCTTTTTGTATATTTGAAATGTTCTGTTTCATTGCCTTCAATTAAGAAAATGACAGTGCTAAAAGATGCAAATATTTAAATATTAGGGATGTAAATATTTAAATATTATGGAATATGAAACAAGTTCAATAAAATGTAGCTCTAGCTGTCATTTGCTACTTAGCATCAAATGCAGCAGCAATAAAAGCACTAACACCATCTAAAAATGCTGTGACCCAGCCTCCAATAAAGACACTTGGAAGACTGCTAAATCTATGGAATCCATGCTGAAACAAATGGAGCTATTGTAGAATTAGAATTAGACAATAAATAATCACATCTACATTCATTTTCAGGTGGGTAGCAGTAAGTACTGAGGCAACATGAAAACTTCAGTGTTTATTTTTCCCCACTCTTCCAAGCTATTGATCTTTCTTTTAATAGAGAGAATGGCTTAATGGCTTTCATGAAGCTATCCTTGCCCCTGCTGGCCCTGAGGCAGGTGTTAAAACTGAACCCTAATACTTCCCTAAGGCCCAGGACATCTGTTTAACGAATACACTTTGCCTTCCATGGCTCTTCTTCATTAGGGGTGGATGAGTGGCAGGCTGCATATAGAACTAACTTGAATAGCTGGGGGTTGAAGTTGTTTTCTGACAACTAACATTTCCATAAACCATGGTTCTATGCTAACTAATTTTAAACCCTCCCTGTGGACTGAAGTTTTGAGAATAAATTAATAATCTTGTCTTATTAAGACCTACAACCTTGGAATGAAGTGCCAGCCTGCTTTATGGTCTGCTAGTTGTCAGGTACAAGAAATACTGCTTGTAGGAGATAAGATGGATGCATTTTACATTTTAAAAACAAAAATACAACTTATATCACTATGGAATTCACCACTTTGTTAGGGCCATATTGTGTCATTGATTTTTAAGTAGCAGATTCTACCAAATCAATAAAGAGTTCTGCTGAAAAATCAATGACACAATATGGACCTCAGAAAAGAAGAAACAGTAAAGTACCTAACCATATATATTTTTAATTGTCAAACACTGCCAAAGGTTATATCCTCCTTATGAATAATATTATTACTATCCATAACAACAAATAACATAAAAAATCTTATTTGTTACGTACATTCTGAAGTATCTAAATAGAAAGGATTTATAATTGGGAACCCAGAAAATCTAGTAAGTTTTGAAGAAGAAAAAAAATCCTACAAAAAACCCCTTCACTCCTTATTCTACATTTAGGTCAAGCTTTTCTGTTCTGATTAGAAAGGCTATGCTTTAGGTCTTAGTTAAAAATAAAGTAAAAAAATGTGATGAAAAAGTATCTAATGCAAGTGAGTGTTTTAATTCTACCTTCAGAAAGGATAAAGAATGAGGGATAGATAGTTCATCTGCTCATGATCCTTATAATTTCTCTAAGTTTCTAAGACATTCCAATTCTTTTCATCTACAACAAAATATTCTTAGGTACAGCAGCTACAAAATTCCACTTGCATTATGATTTGTATTCTATGAATATTATTCCAGCAAAGACACTCTAAGACAGTGTAAGGCAGTGTATAACATCACATTCTGACTCTGTTCATCAGTAACTCAGTTCCAAGACTTCCAAACTCCTGTGCCTCTCCTGATTCATGGTTGCAGGGTGCAAACATAGTTTTTATGGCACAATCACAGTAACCATGAAACACAGCAAAAAAATAAAACCAAACAAAAACCCTCAAAGTATCCTTCTGAATTGCCCAGTCATACATGGGAGCTGGAAGTAAACAACATTAAAAAGTGGTGGGACTAGTCTGCACTGCTTCATAAACCCCCAAATCATGCTGTATTCAATTTAACTGCTATACCACTGCTCTCTGCTGAGAAGGCTCTGTACATTACCGTTCTCCCAGCAGAGCTTTGCCTCCGGCCATGTCTGTCAGTCAGGGAGCTTTTAAAATGTTATACAGCACCAAAAGTAATGCAAACAGATTGAAGGACTTCAGTGAAAGGAGAACAACCCCCCCCTTGGCTGGAAGGTTAGTAACCAAGTGCAAAACACAAAGCACATTAACCCCTTCTCTGTCCATCTCCTGGACTGTGTTCCAGAAGGCATGCTGCAGTCAGCAAAGAGCAATGGCAGCACTTGCTTCATTACCTCACAGCTTCAAATAGCTGGTGAAGATGTTCTCATCGGCTGCAAAAGAATCCACCATAAAGAATTTTCTTTTCGTTTAATTTTAAAAGTCAATAGTTAGAAGGCAGATAATTGCGAGTTCAGTCCTTTGGCACTGAAGAGAATAACTTGGGCTAGCTGCTGTGTAACACTTGAGCAGTAGGAAACCGAGGCAGAGGATCCCCTCCTGCCACCTCTTCTTCCCCATCATTTCATTGATGGCTTTGGAGGAAGCCTGGTGGAAGTAACCTGATAGAATATATTTAATAACAGAGCTGGAACTTCTACAGCAATTCAAAGGCTAAGAGTGACATTTCTTTTAGTTTGTGTTTATTTTGCATTTTCTTTTTATGTGTTAGTCTTCCATCCAGGATACCTAAACCTGTCCTGTTGTCATATGCTCATTAGACAGTTAAATCTAGCACCTACTGCTGCCCAGAAAACCGCTATGAGGGCTAGGAGATAAGGATTTAAAAATCCAATCAGGACTTTTAGTCATAAGGAAGGAACTATATTTCCTAATTTTTTTAAGGAATATACTTCCTTAGTAAGAAAGTTGTGCGTAGACACGCACTATAATATGAAAGATTAGCTGTTGTTAGTAATTTCTTCCTACTATTTTATATGGATTTAAATACTATTATGCATGACTTAATTAACCCATAAAACAGCTACACAGGGAGAGCCTGTATGAATTTACCCCCACACATGCTTTTATACACTGAGATTACATTGATTCATTACCTGAGTTTAAAAAAGTTAAGTGACCCAGCAGCAAGCATGGACAATCTGTTAAAACACAACAGTTAAGAAATCTTGATCCTATTTACCCTGTCCCCAAAACTGCAGCCTTAGAAACTCATGAAATGCAAATGATGAATTAAATATCACTACTAAGATAATTTATTGGGAATAACAAAATACAGTATAAACGGTGCTTCTGCAAGAATTTTGATATGGAACTAGATTACACTGCCATTAATCTAAAGAGCCTGAGCAAAGGAATGTTTTCGGAATAGCAAAACTGATGCATGCCTTTACTGCTGCAATAACCCTTCATCAAAGGGAGCCATGGCACTGCAGACACAAATCACCTCACCAAGCTTGGCAAAGGTTATCCCTCCTAAAAAGGGCAGCCACACATCCTCTGCAATCACTAGTATGCACATAAGGCCTGATTTAGAGAAGTCTTTGAAAGGAAACTCTAAATGATCTTTGATCTTGTTGTGGTTTAATCCCAGCAGCCACTCGCTCACTCCCCTGCAGCGGGATGGGGAAGAGTAAAAGGGAGAAAACTCACGGGTTGAGATAAAGACAGTTTAATAGGTAAAGCAAAAGCTACACATGAAAGCAAAGCAAAATAAGAAGTTAATTCACTGCTTCCCATCAGCTGGCAGGTGTTCAGTCATCTCAAGGAAAGGAGAGCTCCATCACAATGTTTACTTGAGAAGAGAAATGCTCTGACTCCAAATGTTCCCCCTTTCCTCTTTCTCCCCTCTTAGTTTTATTATTATTTATATAATTATTATGATATTTTATTTATAAGCATGATGCCATGTGGTCAGCTGTCCTGGCTGTGTCCCCTCCCAATTTGTGGCCAGTCTACTGTCTGGTGAGGCAGTGTGAGAAGCAAAGGCCTTGACTCTGTGTAAGCACTGCTCAGAAATAACTAAAATATCCCTGTATTATCAACACTGTTTCCATCACAAATCCAAACCACGGTACTGTGCAAGCTACTATGAAGAAAATTAACTCTATCCCAGCCACTACCAGTTCAGATCTGTATAAAGCATCTACTAACTGCAGAGATGCTACTGTCAGATGCAGACAAGCAAGAAACACTGATGCTCCATGAAGCACTCAAAGCTGCCTTTAGTCCAGCAAAGCTGATAATTACACCTCCATGAACAGAAGCAAATTATTTACTTACAAAATATCCATTATACACTAATGGTGGGAACATTTATGTAGCCACCTTAATCGCAACCCTATCAGCATAGAGAATGATTTTGCTTATTCAAAGCAATAGCTCATGCAGAACAACCACCTTCCTACCTGCAAAGAGGCTTGATAAAACTTGGCAGTAACATAAAATGGCTGATCCATGCTAGATGGAAAGCCAGCTAAGACCTATAGCTATGGTTATCTTGTAATAGCTGACCACCTAACCTCACTTCCCTGAAATATCTTGAAATAAGAAAATAGAACTGAAAAAAAGTCTGTGCTGTCAGTATCTATTAAAATTAACTGCTAAAGCATTTGAGATGATGTATCTTGTGGTTAAAAGAATGGTAAAACAATATGGAAGACCTCAAACCATCTCTTTGGTAACATTTTCTTTTTCTGATCTTAGGTGAATCAGTTAGGCTGAAATTCTCAAAGGTATTTAGTTAAAGAATTCCCATTTATTAGATGCTAGATGTCCATATCTCTTCATGAGTTACATTCCTGAGCTTCAAAACCTATCCAGACACTTTAGAAATAAACTAATTATTCCTTTTTTCCACCTTTATTCAACCTTGTTTTTCTTTAGTTAGGGTAGGAACTACTTGGTAACATCAAAACAAGTTAGGAGAGAGATTACAAGCCAACAGGCTAAAAACCTCAAACTACCAAGGAGAGTAATTCTCAATTTCTACATCATTCTATAATCCTATGATTCTATGAAATGTGGGTAGAATACATATAAATGGATGATGAATCTTGGTATTTCTGGAAGATATATGACAACATCTAGAGGAGAGATGTATTGACTGAACTATTGGACAAGAAACAGGTGACAGCCTTTCTCCTGTAATAAGGTAACTTTAGCTCTCCTTTTGTTAAATTCATTATAAAAGCCCCCAAATCCTAATATTTCATGTCAAATACTTGGCTTTATACAAAGTTACTAATTACTCAATTTGGGAAGAAAAATTTGAGTTTGATCATAATTGTGATTTTTGGATTTGACTGCCAAAGACACTCCCTCTCTCTATTTAAAATGGTTATTTTAAGAGTTCATTTCTAGTGTCAGTTATGACTATATATAAAAAGAATGATACTAATAGGAATATAGAATACTCTATTGAGTTTTTACTGGCACAAAACCAAAGTGACATGAGAATGATGTCCCTGATCTTTAAGTATGACTGCCCTTGTAGCACTTTCATAGAAAGGCTGCCACAAAGCTATGTTACAGAAAAAAACCCTATGTGATATACTATACCAGTATCCAATAAGCATATTTAGGAAATGCCTAACATTAGATAGGAGTCAAATTATGTTTGGCATTTCTAAGCACTACAATAATAAAAGTATAGTTCCACAGACATGCTTTATTAATTGTCTTTCTACCATACAAAAAAGTGATTACTTAAGAGTTTAGTAACACAGCAAAATCAAATGATACGTACTTTTAAAGAAAGTGTAGCTGTACAATGATGAGAGTTATACAAAAAGTAATGAAAAAAAACCAACCTAAAATATTCTGAGTGCAAATCTGTAAACTGGTTCTACATGCAACTATTTATACATATTGTGCCAGCTTTGTCATCATTAGCAATATGTAGAGGAGGTCATTAATGACTTAAATATAAGCCACTGAAGCATCACCCTCTACGTGGGAAATTAGCATGTCTAATTCACAAGCATGTATAAGAATATCAGGGAAATAACTGTTAAGGGAAAAAAAAACCAAAAAAAAAAGACTGCAATGTTCATTATATAAATGAAAAGGTACCATCAAACACATAAGGCTCCATGGTTCAATGAGCTCTTAAGTTAAGGACTCATGTGAAATGAAATTTTCACTAAGGATTAAAAATTAATGTTTATTTTGGTGAGATTCAAATCCAGTCCAGTAATACCATGTAAATACAAAATGTAGCTCTGCAGTTTAATCATCAGTTAAAAATAAGAAACAAAATGCCTCAGAATAGCACAAAGTTTGCTTTTACTTTAGGTAGATTGTCAGATGAAGAAGTAACATCATAAATTTTATTTTTATTCTGTCTTATGTTGGGCTTGTCTCAGAAAAGTACTATGGTGAATCTATACTTACTTTGATCTAGAATCTTTATTTTTGATAAATTACATACATTTTAATTTCTGGTGTGCATCTGTCAATGTCAATGCTAAAGCATGGCCAATCAGGAAACCATCTTTCATTCGACTGACCTATGTTTTTTTTTGAATGAATACATGTCACATGGGAAAGGAGAGAAAGGCAAACAAGAAATCAAAACCTTTCAACACTTTAGCAATATACATAAGGGAGGAATTCATGAAACTTGGGCTTCAACTCAAATATATTTATAATTTTTTAATTTACACATGATACTGAAATGAATGTGAGTACATTTTTACTGTGCTCTGTAACACACTATTTTGTTATTCCTTAGGGTATTCCCATTTTTCCCAACCTGTCAAGAATTCTATCAATTACTTCAGATTGCAAACACACTTCAGGTAAGATCTCAGTATTAAAAGGCTTTCTGCTATTGGTCAGATTGATTATAATAGATTTAATACAGTCCAGTATATCTTCTTGTGTTAGAAACACTACATAAGTATACTAAACTACAAAACTAACTGAAGGATAGATATTTTTAAATGAGTTGTCACAGGCATTTGTTTGTGTATTGTGTACATAATGGCACAATTATTGCTTAATACAAAGTTGGTTAATAACCTTAAACACTTGCAATCAAAAATATGTGTCTCCTTTTGCCAGTTATCACAATTTGGATAAAATAAATTTAAATGTCTCTGTCTTCTTCACCGTAGTCATAGCAAGTATTTCATCCTTAATGTTCCTTTCCATAATAGATTTTGGAAATCCATAGTTTGACTTGTACTTTCATCCTAACTCTTACATTTTAAGTTTTCTGAAAGGTTAATAGATTTGTGCTAACTGAATTATGTAATTTTAGATGATGGTATCCTCCTTAGGAATAAAATGACAGACTGCAGTTTTGCCATTAATCTTGTGAATATTAACAGATAGTCCCAGAGACAACAGGACTGAGAGCTAACCCATCAATTTTCTTAACTGTGAGAAGAATCAGCTCAGGCCCTTCCATATTCCAGAATCACCTAGTTTACATGGGGCTTACTCCGATGCTAAATAATAAATAACTCTTTACTAAGCATACTCAGCAATTTATCTCTTTTCACAACTCATTTTGTAGTCTTTAAAGCAGTTTTCTTTGTTTTGCCTGCCACTACAGCATGGGAATATAAGGTCATTACAGCAAATAAGGCAGGTTTTCATTAGACCAAAACCACCTATTCTAAGTAAAGTGTACAGCCATCTATAAATAAATTCAGCCAAAGTAATCCTCATTTAGTTTTTTTGTTGTTCAGAATCTGACGCATTTCATGAAAACTCAATAAATATGAGAGCTGTCTATGAATAGCTAGTTTCTCCTCAAGAAAACTTTCACTTAAGTAAAACCTTCCACTCTCCAGTCAATGTGGAAATGTTCCCAACCTAGGTCAGCAATTAAACTCAGAGATGTTAAAAGCAACTATGAGACATTTTGTGTACAGTCTCTAAAAAAGATAAAACAATATTCTTGCCTCACTTTCATCTTATCAAATCCTTATGTCTTTCATGCACAATTGTTCATTTCCCAAATTCAAAACTAGTGAATTGAGTAATTTTATAACAGATGCCTGCTGTGAAATTCAGCAATTATAGCCCAAAACCAGACAACAGATGAGGTGGTGCAAGAGGAAATAGAGGGCTCATTTCAGTGACACTTACTACTGCAGTATTATCTGTCTTGTCTGCAAAAATAAAGGCATATCTTATTTGTGAAAATAATTTTATATTCAAATTCTTTCCTATCTTTCTAAATTTTAAATTAAAAGGATGAGGTCCTTTTGGAAGGTCTCTCTCACTGACCTCTTTTTTCCCCATGTGGTACACAAGTGGGCTTTATTAACTAGTGTGAACATTTTTTCATAATTTCAGTCATGTCAGTATCTGTTTTAATTTACTAAATTTAAATCAAGTATTATTTTGTCTCTGTTGTTCATACAAACATGCCACATATCTCAGCATTAAAAAAAAAAATACAGGAAATAGAAAACTTTAAATGTGAAATGCAAAATCTCATCAATTGTTGAAAGCTTATTTACAATTTCAAAAACACTGTTTTGGAAACAAAAATGTCCATAAAGAGTCACAAGCCATTTTCAGTTAGCATTAATCTAATTTAGAATTAGAAGCCATATCATCTTCTTATGCTTTTCCCCTAACATCCTGCTTCGAAATATTTTAAGTCAGATAAAGCAGTATTTATTAATTAAAGCACATATTTAAAAAACCAAAAACAAACAAACCAAAACCAAACTATTACACCCATTATCCTCAGTCTTCATGAAAGGCAGTGGTTTGGTTTCCTTTTTTGTTTGCAATTTAAGCAATGTTTTTTTTCCTTTACTTTTATCTGAGCTCCTTCCATACTATAGTAAAAATGCAACTGTATAGTGGATAGACAGTTTATGATTTATAAAACTTAGTTCAAGACATGTAATGAGCAGCTTTTTTATTGCATATATTTTTTATGTTTTATAATAAGCATAAATTTGTCTAGTTACTGCAGTTTGCAAAACTGTGGTTTAGATAGAAAATCAATAATGCCTTTTTAAGGGTAAGCTCAGAGAAACAAAGTGCTGAAATGGTCCCTGATGAAATTGCACCTCAGTTGAACTCACAAAGAACAGCATTATGAAGAGAGGATAATGTCATACCTGCAGTATTATAGATTGCAGCCAATCAATCACATATATTGTAATTGCTAAGTGCACAGTCCTATTGTACTAAAAAAACACCCTCAGGCCTCAAGGTAGAAAGATTGACACATTTAGTCTGGAGCAATCTAAATCAAATACTTCCAGAAAATGAGTGAATTAACCTTACTAAAGGACACAGCCCAAAGAGATACACACATGTTGTCCAGGTAAAAAGAGAGTACTGGGCCAAAGACAGATAGAAGGAAGGTTAATACTCTGCACTGAAAAACCACACAGGGTGCTATTGCTTTGGTAGAAATAAACACGTACTTCCCAACAACATAACTTCTGCTATGTGGTTGATTATGACCCATTGTAGTTCTCCTCATCACAGAAACACAGAATGCTCAATCAGGGTCAGCTACAGCAGGCTGCCCAAGACTATGTCCTGTTGGGTTTTGAATTTCTCCATAGATGGAAAGTCTACAACCTCTTTTGGCAACCTATTCCAGTGGCTTGTTCATTCTTCAAGTTTTTGATCTACCTCACTGTCCATTTATGTAATCAGTACTTCACCAGCTTCTCCATGAGGATGTTTGCCAGACAGTTTGAAAAGTCATTTTAAAGTCAAGGTAAACAACAGCCACCACCAAGCCAGACATCTCATTAGAGAAGTCTATTAGGTTGGTTAAATATGCTTTCTCCTTTGTAAATCCATACTGACTACTCCCAGGCACTTTCATATCCTTCATGTGTTTGAAAATGGTTTCCAGGGCTTCATTACTTTCCTAGGGACTAAGGTGAACCTGACTCACCTGTAGTTGCCCAGATCTTCATTCTTGCCATTCTTGAAGATACAGTGACATTTGGTGTCTTCCAGTCCTCAGGAACCTCTCCTGATTGTCATGACTTTTCAAAGATAATGGAGAATTGGCCTTGCAATGGCATCAGCCAGCTTCCACAGCATTCATAGATGCAACCAATCAGGCCTGAAGGACCTGTGTATGTCCAGATTGATAAAAGTGCTCTCAACCTGGTCCTCCTCCACTGATGGTAAAATTTTGATGATAAAGTTTTCTTGCTCTGTTCATTAGCAGCAAGTACTTGGGGTTTTCTAGAGTTTCAAAGCCTCACCCACAAGCAGTATGACCAAGTCTTTTCATGAAGATAGCTTTTGTTGTTCACATCAAGCCAGTAGGTGAGTCAAATTAAACTCTTTTGTCAAACCCTCTTCTCTTCCTCCTAGGAAAATAGTCTTTGAAAGTCCCAAGGAATTTTAGAGACGGTTATAGTTCACTTTTCAATTAGTTTCCCAATTTCTTCTTTATAAATGCATTAGCCTCTATTTATTATTACTAGTAATTGCATTTGTTAACATGTGAGCCCAAAATAGAGTTGTATGTTCTATGCTTTTAAATAAAGTAGTTTGATTTTTCAAAGCCACTACAGAGTTCAAGTGCCTTGTGAAATCCTTAGAATGCTTTCAAGGAACAAGATATCTCTTCTCTAAAGACTTACAGATTAATAGCAATAAACATGCAGATACTTAATAGATATGAAATGCACTAAATAAATGCTAGGAGGAAGATGACATTTTAATCTAGTGAACAAAAACATTAGCTCACCTAAAATATATAAAATATTTAGATAATTATAGAAAAATAAGAGAATACTACTAATAACAGAGTAATAGCTCTAAATTTTAATGCTTTTGGGCCATACTTAATTATAAACATAATTAAAAAACTTCATTTAGTGACACAGTTATGTGGATAATCTTCATATATAAGTAAAGAAAGCTCAGTTTGTACAGTGAACTTTATAGACAATATCTGTAAAATAATTAATTTAGATCTCTAATATTATTTAAAAAGGTACTCAGCTTCCCAGCTTCCTCTAACAAATATGGCAAAATTATTTCTCATCATTTTATGAGAGTTTATTTAGAAATACAAAATAAACTATTAGCTCACCATAAAATCCTATAAATATATAAAAATAATATTTGCTTTGCTGGATGTTAGTAAGGTGTTAAAAGCAACTGATGATATGAAAGACAGTAAAAGCTTATCGCTTAGAGAAATTCCAACTGAACTGCTTTTATGATTTTGCCTCACTTTAGCTAAAATTTTCTCTCATGTTAGAGCATTTGAAATTCCTCGGGGGGGTTATCTGCAGGAAGAGGCTCATTTTCCATTTCAAAAAGAACTAAAACAATTCTTTGCTTTCACCCCTTTTGATGCACATACAGATTTTTATACAGTTGGTGGCATTAAAGAGCATTAAAACCCAAACTTTGCAACTTAGAAAAAAGTTTTACTTTTGAGATAATGTCAACTACTATTAGCTTTATTACTCCTTTGATTCTGCAGATGAAACATTAATGCAAAAAACTCATGTGATCAACAAGAATTTTTCATTGATACACCACTTGCAATCCTGTGTACCTTAGCATCTGCTAAACTGTCAGATGTGTTTACATCTATTTACCCACTAGCTTCATTCAGACAAAGAGACAGAAAAGAATTTCTGGTGAGGATCAAAGCAAGAGAGAGACCAGACAGCAGCCCAGCAGACACATGTCTCTCCTGACACATGTGAAATAGAATCCCTGTTGGGCAGTTTAGAACCTGGACTGGCTCTAAGGTCACCCACTTGAAAACCTTAAATATATTCGATAATATGGGGGAAGAGGACTGTCCTTGTATTTTTCCTTTCTGTTTTGCCAAACATATGGAAAGTCCCATTTTCCACCTCAGAATGACAGAAATCTCATATGTTTGAATATTTTTCATTATATTTCTGCTATATTTGTTTGCATAATTATGGCAAGATCAGATACAAATCTAATGTTACCAAAGGAAACAAAAAGGAAAAACAAGATTCCAAGATTCAGGTTTTCCACTAGCATGTAATAAGCAATTAATCCTCTGGACACATTTTCCCAAATACAGGAAGAACCATGCCTTCTGAAGGCCCTTCCCAGCTCAGTAAAAAAGGTTCTAGTTCTGTTACCTGTGGTAGCCATCATTATGGTAGTCAAGCATCACTAATGATAATTAAATATTTAACTAGTTAGCATCTGGGGCAATAGCTGTCAGCCTGGCTGGGCAGCAGCTCCTGTGACCAGCAGGCAATCAGAGCAGAAAAAATTATTGTCATTATTTCTCAATAAGGGGGCTAAAATGACTCTCTGCTAATCCATGGAAAAGACTTACCTACTCAGCCCCTGTTCAAAAAAATAACAGTTATGCAAATAAGAGCTTTCAGTCAGGTTACAAAGACTTCTACATTTTACTATTACTGATAAATAACCACACCATAATTATGTAAGTGAACCTGCAGACAAGGTGCAGGGAATTATTAATTGCCCCATAAACACATAGAGGAGCATCAGCAACTGTGCAGCATCACAGTTGTCTAACTGGCTCAAGTCACATAAATTAAGAGTAAAATACAGCACCAGAGTTCTAGCTGGTCAACACATTGGTCTCTTACTGTTCTCTTACTAATTGTCTTCCCTATCGCCATCTCTTACCTCCTGTAGCAAATTTTAGAAGTAGTATTTAGAGGAGGGCAAAAGGAAAAGAAAGAGGAAATGGGACTGTCTTTTTTATTAGAGTGCAACAGCTAACACAAGACAGTACATTCATAGTTAGACACCTGAATTAAAGAGGTCTGCTTCAGAGGCTCTGTGTGCAGAGTACTTTGGAAAATCAGGACACACTTTTAGATATATATTAATGCTGAGCACACTGTATCTTTTCCTGATCATTTTGTATAAGATGCTGGATTAATGCCATGTTAAAACTTAGGGTTTGTTTACTTGTGCAAGTAGTGGAAAAATTTACAGGATCCTCAATGATGTTTTAGTTCACATGCTTGCTGTCTGAACGGATCTTTGAAACAGGAGGTCAAAGTGTGACCAATATGATTCTGAACACTAGAGTCTTTTCAAGTATTTGCAGCAAAACTAAGACTTCTTTTAATTGCCTTTCAGAATTGCTGTCCCTTCCAACCTATTGGTGGTAACAAAGTTTCACCTCCCAGATGTCCCTTTTGTTCAGCAACGATTCAGCATTCCATGTCACCAAGGAGGGAAAAAAAAAATAGAAAGAAAAAAAAAAGAAAAGAAAAAGAAAAAAAAAAGAAAAAAAGAAAGAAAAAAAAA
>JANIJG010013610.1:7860-52104 GCA_024611175.1 Megaceryle torquata | reverse complement strand
TACTGTCCAGTCATCTAACACACACTTCCTAAGCTTACCTATGAGAATGTTCTGGGACACAGTGTCAAAAGCCTTACTGAAATTGAGATAGATAACATCCACTGCTCTCTCTTCATCTACGCTGCTTGTCACACAATCACAGGAGGCTATCAGAGGTCAAGCATGACTTTTCCTTGGTGAATCCATGCTGACTACTCCCAACAACCTTATTTTCCTTCACATTCATAGAGATGACCTCCAGAATGAGCTGTCCAATCACCTTTCCAGGGATGGAGTTGAGGCTGACTGTCCTGTAATTTCCTGGGTCCTCCTTGTCCTTTTTGAAGACTGGAGTGATATTGGCCTTCCTCCGGTTCTCAGGCACCCCTCCTGTTCTCCACAATCTTTCAGAAATGCTGGAGACTGGCACAGCAACATCATCCAGCTCCCCCAGTGCTCATAGGAGCATGACACTGCGAGCCATGGATTTGTGATTGTTCAGTTTGCCTAAGTGATCTCTAAACCCACCCTCATCAAACAATGGAAAGTCTTCTTTCCTTCAGACTTACTTTCAGGGTCAGGGATTCCTGAAGGCTGGTCTTAGCAATAAAGACTTAATCAAAGAAAGAATTCAGTAACTCTGCCTTCTTTGTACCATCCATCACGAGGGCTATCGCATCATTCAGCAGTGGGTCCATATTTCCCCTAATCTTCTAGGGCATAGTCTCTTGCTGCTGATGTACTTGAAGAAGCCCTTGTTCTCTTTTACGTCCTTTACCAGACTTAATTCCAAGACAGCCTTGGCCTTCCTCATTACATCCCAACATACTCTGATAACATTCCCACGTTCCTCCCAAGTGGCTAGTGCCTTTTACCACATACTGTAAACTTCCTTCTTGCCTATGTGTTTTGCCAGAAGCTCATGGGAACAAAGCTGTGGAAAGCTTGTGCTTTTGAAGCAGCCCCCCACTCCCCTAGTGCACCCCACTGTGCCAGGTCTCAGGCTGGCTCAGATCCACAGGACTGCTCACACCTGCTTGAAGTTAGGGCTGGGACAGAAGCACTTGGATGAATCAGAGGCTTAGCACACTGATTGATGTCTGTTCATCATACCTGCATTATTCAAAGCATTCTGTCACTGTCAGTTTATTAATTCATTGTAGTCCTGTGCCAGTGATCCAAATACCCCTTATACCTTATATTTCAGTGATGGAAGCATGTGTCTGAAGCGTGATAACATTAAGAATGACCAGTTTGATCTATGATATCTATGTACCTACAAAGCTGAGCTTTCACTGTAAATCTAGGGGAAATTAAATTTTCAATGACTTATGTCTCTGTTTTCAACTCCAAACACTCCATCAGGATTTCAAGTTAAACTGTTCCAACATTCATGCAGTCAAATGGTTGCATAATGCAAGAGCATAAATCTAATCCCTAGAAAAGGGGGGGTTGGTTTTTTAAAATTCATTTAGATTTCAGAAGTCTAAGACAGAAGGTTTTTATTTGTTTTTTTTTAATGAAGCAATAAAAAATGGCAAACAAAGATTTCTTTAAAAGCAAGGTCTGTTTTGCCAACAAAGCTTAGTAACAAGGGTGGGTAAGTACTTAAGGGTACATTCTGTTACAGAAAAAATAAATCCTAATTTCCTGAAACTTTTTAAAATGAGCATTGGTAATGTATTACTCCTAGACAGTAGTGTTAAACTACTCCAATGTACACAATAAATTTAAACTTGATAGTTAAAAATATTGTGAAATTAAGAAATTAACAATAGTTATGAAATATATAATTACAGAAGGAGCTGAGATTTGTTTGACTCGATGTACAAAGAAAATCAGCTGTAAAGGAAAAAAAAAAAACAAACCATACAGCAGGAAAAAAAATAAATCAGACAACTTGTCTCATGATTTGGAAAAACAGATCTACAAAGAAAAATGAACATACAGTTTCTACTGCCCTGACTACAAGCCTGGTCTTGAATCAGGAGCTGTAACAAGATAGGGCTTTTGACAACTTCAGGTCACAGGGATGGTGCTCAGCTTACCAACAAACCCACTCACTTTAGGCAAATTCCAGCTCTCCCCCTCAACTAAGGCCTGCAGCAAGAATTTGAGAGAATTTTATGTATTCCTAGCTCTTCAAAAAAGTCTTATGAATTCTTTGCCAAAATTACCAGAGTTCCACTACTTCTAACCCGATATTATTTTGGAATAAAGCAGCTGTAATTAAATTTTCTTTCATTTTCAAATGTCTGGTCTCCATCCCTGGCTGAAATACGTAAAACCATAACTCACTGTACTGCTGGGAGACTCCTGAGCTCTCACACAGCAAAACAGTTTAGCTTAGCCAATGAAGTATCATTAAAAAAAAAAAATCCTTCAAGCATCACAGAACTTCTAATAAATCATAAAATCTATTAAATCAAAACAATACAAAAAATTAAATAAGCTAAAGTACATGTTTTTGCTTTTCTCAGAAACGAAAGCAATCCAGCAGAACAGTTGGTAAGAACTAAAAGCATTACTCACGCTTTCTCTCTCTTTCTAAAACTAGGGAAAACACTCAGGAAAATTTTGTAGTAGAAATTTTCAGACACTGATGCCAATTGTTCAATTTTTCTGCTCATCCACCAAAGTAAGTGAAATCAGTGCAAGAATTTAGCCATCTCAACAATAGAGTCAATTACAAACCTAGTTCCAAGTTAAGAAATCACCCATAACATTATCGTGAAGGATCTGCAACATCTCTTCAATAAATTAATATTCATTATGTCCTAATATAGCTTTGAACTTTGAAGGCTTCACATTTCCTTTCAAGCTTCATATAACATTCTGGTATACCAAAGTTGTCTTGTCTGCCTTTTTCAAATGGAATACCAAAGAATACAATGATACAATACCTCATAAATACTTAAGTTCCTAAATGTAGGCAGTCCAAATTATATAACTTTAAAAGAAATACTTATTAAAAATTACATTCATACAATAAAGTACCTTTTAGACTGAGGAAAAGAAAGATATATTGGCTCCTAGATTGTGTGCCAATCACAAACCAAATTATCCTGTTCAGTGCTATTTTTGTAGATTTTTATACATACATATATATATATAAAGAGCTAAAGGAATAATGCTGAATGAAAAATAACCCTAGCATTAAAAAAGCTCATTCTATTGCCATCACTGAAGCAGCAGGAAATTCAGCTGTTAATGAACACCTCTAACCTTAACGACATCTATTTAAAAAAAGAATTGCTTTGCCTGGCTAACTATAACAGAGGAAAAAGCAGGCTTACAGTATAAGAAAAATGACATCTTCAAAACTATTATAACCAAATTATCTAATTCCACAGAAGTTTATGTGAACTTATTTTTTGTACTACCTACAAGAAGATTGAAGCTCATCTGCTTGTATGTGAGCATAAAGGATTTGTGGATCTGATTGCAGAATAGTAATCAAAGCATTAGTTTAAAATAAAATTAAAAAATTTATAAAGTTTCCATCTAATCCAAAACAAAACAAAATGCAAAACAAACAAACAAAAACCCCAACAACAACAACCAACCAACCAAACAAAAACAACAAACAAACCCAAAACTTATGGTCACTTTCTCTCCTGCCTTTCTAAAGACTTACTCTCATTTAAAAGTAGAGCCAATTATTAAGCTTGTCACAAATCATATTGCTCTAAGTATCAATCTTCATTTTCACAGAATCATAGAATGGTAAGAGTTGGAGGGACCTTTGGAGATCATCTAGTCCAACATCACTGCTGAAGCAGGTTCACCTAGAGCAGGTTGCACAGGAACAGGTCCAGGTGGGTTTTGAAAGTCTCCAGAGAAGGAGACTCCACAACCACCCTGGTCAGCCTGTTCCTGTGCAATCTCAGCCTCACAGCTGAGTTTTTCCTCACACTGAGGTGGAATTTCCTGTGTTCTATTTTCCGACCATTGCTCCTTGTCCTATCACTGAGCACTACTGAAAAGAGTCTGGCTGCATCCTGTTGACACCAAACCTTCAAATATTTATAAACATTAATAAAACCCCTCTCGGCCTCCAGGCTAAACAGACCCAGGTCTCAGCCTTTCCTTGTAAGATTGATACCCTTAACCTTCCTTGTATCCCTCTGCTGGACTCTCTCCAGTAGTTCCCTGTAACACAACCAACTACAAATGCTCTGTTCTTGATTTTTTCATATTTTTCAGCATAAGAATGGCTAGAAAACATTTTGTAACTCACCTTGTTAGCAGCACATTCTTATTGTACCAGCACAAATACTCAAATGAGTCACCATTGAACAGAAATGCAACTGTCATATTTTATTTCAAAAAAATCAATTTATAATCTCCCCCACGAATCTCTCTTATTCCTTTTTTGTTTGTCCTTGTTTTCTCCTTATTGAAGGAAAATTGCAAAACCTACATTTTTGCCACTGATTTATTTTGGTCAATTAACGAAGCATGCATATTTCTTTTAAGAGATAAGACTAAGTGATGTAGTTTTAATAAATTATATGAGAGGTTGGATGGGAATTATATTTCTCTAGAATCTACAGCACATCTGCAGTTTTACCTGACTTAAATTCCTGGAAGAAGACAGGTTTCCACAGTATACGGAAAATAGTTTGAGAAAGGAGAAAAAAAAAAATAATATATGGGAGACGGTAGACTCAAAAAGAAGAAAAAAACAACCTTATATTCTAAATACATGGAGGGTGGTTTTGGGTTTAGGGTTTGGGTTCTTTATACTGTAAGGCAGAAGAAAAAGGATTTATATGTGTTTTTATAGTGCAACAGCTTTAAGTCCCTAATTCCCAAACAAAACCAGCTCCATCCATAGCCTTTCTGTAATCACAAATGGAAATCTTCAGAAACTGGTTACAGGCAGTCTTCAGGATACAACAGCATAGAGCCCAAACTAACTAAAACTAGCCCTAAAGTAGGAAGTGAGGGAAGATGTTGACAACCACCCAGCCCAGCATGCATGTTTAATCAAAAGAAATGCTCCTGAGGGTGTCTCTGGGGCAGCACAGAACATGTCTCATTCACAAAGCAAATGAAAGCACCTCATGTCTCTTCATCTTAAATAATTCCTCTTCTTTTTATTTTTTATGCCTTAATTACTCTGGCAACCTCTTTTCCCTGCCTGAAAAGTCAGGAATTGGCTAACCTTCTATAACAAAACTTTGTCCCTGATCTTTCTTGGTGTCATTCTAGTTCTTGTTAAACCTGAATTTATTTAAAGATCTATTCTCTAAGCCACAATCAGGCCTAACACATTTGCTAGAAATACACACAACAAGACCAGCAATTTTAAGCAGTGGTTTCTTTCTAACTAAAGATAAATTCCCCAACATGGTATTCACACCTCATCATGTGAGCAGTTTCCAATGCACTGAACTTCTTAAGGAGCTTCACTCTTATGTTTGCACGTACTAAACTGTCTTCCAATACACTACTAGAAGGAACCAGTTAACAGAGTGAAGAATACTCATTTTAATCAGCCAGATAAATATTTTCAATTTTGTGTGTATTTAAATAAAAATTATCCAAATGAAAAGTGATTTCTATATGGGACTTTGTCAATATTTATTGCTGTGTGTATTTACATAGTGTGATATAATTTTAAATTTTCTGATACTTTATTACATAGGTTTCATTAAAAAAAGAAATTAAAACCCACCTGCTTTCACCACACATCTGTTGTGTGTGTACTTCTAAAAATGTTAAAAGGAGCCCTAGTCTTCTATTTTAAGCCTAATTCATACATCTTTTTTTCCTTTCCTCTGACAGAGCACATTCTAGACTGCTGTATAAAAGTAACTGATTTCATTGTTGGATCATGTACTGTCAAAGCAATTATTGACTATGTTTCAAATCTGTATTGTTCACCTCTTACTGCACAAAGATGTTAACTTAAAAAACTGAAGTGACTGACAGCAACCTCCTCAAATGACCATGAAGCACTGTACAGAACAGAACTCTGTTTCAAATGCTCCATTGCCACTCAAACACATTGCTGTTAAATTGTAGGAGTCAGTGCCTTTATAGACTCATTCAAGACAAACAAAATAAACCTGTCATTAACCTTAATGAACTCAAGATCCCAAACTTTTCAAAAATTGTCTAGATGACTCTGGTTATGCTACATAACAAATTATATCTTTTCAAGTTACAAGCTGGGCTAAGTTAAAGGAAGCAGGAAAGTGGAGAAGTATCACTTTATCATATATCTTTCTACTCAGAGACACACCAAAGGCCTCACTCCCTTACTGGCAAATTTAGAGTAAGTTCCCAAAGTATGGTAATTGTTGATGAGTAAAGCCTACGTGAAAGCACCACTAAAGTAGTTGAGATCTTGACTGCATTTGCATAGTATTTGTGATAGTAACCCAGGTAACAATGTCCAGATGGCTTTAGCTATGTTGAAAGTAAAAGAAAAAAGCCTGGGATGATGTGACCAATGAAGCCATTGGTGACTTATACCAACCAGCTATGTTAGAAAGCAATAAACAATGAAAAAAATAGTATCCTTGCACAGAGATACCATTCTGTTTATAAATATGTTTTATATTATATGCCACTAAGCAGTGTGGCTCTGTCCCTCTGGCTACCTCACCCATGGCGACTAATCTAAAATATTCAATTCTGTAAACCCTCATCATATCTATCATGTGATTTAGTTTTCCACTAGGATCCTAGGCTTATGTGGCCAGTAGCATACCCCAAGAACCTTTGTATTGTGCCTAGGAGAATAACAGAGATTCACATGGTAACTTTTTACAGCCTTCCATAAAGGAATTTCTAAGCCCAAAACAGATCCTGAGCTTTCCAAGGTTTCCACTGCACCTAAAGCAGCCACCTAAGCACCAGCACTGTCAAAAATCTGTGATTGGTGTTTCAGTACTCATTAATCAATCAATTCTTACTTAACAATTCTTAAAATTCAAACAAACCAGACCAGCATCTCTCAGTGGTACTTGTTTTAAAGATCTTGTACCTGGAGAACAACCTCCCTTGAGGCATAAGTCCTTGTACTATACACCTCTTTCCCTATCCCAGTGTACCTCAGGCTGTTAAGAATGCTAATTAGGCTCCTACTGTCTGATAACATATGCACAACACTATTTTTACAGTATTATATAAATAATTTTAAAATTTTGACAGAGAGTTCTGAGAACACTTAACTGAATATCAAATGTCTAAATTATAGAAGTTCTTTAGATGACATTACAGCTGATATGCTGTATGTAGCAGAGGCACACAATACAGTAGATGGCATTTGATAAGCTTGTAAAATTATGAAGATGCGTTTAAGAGATACAATATAAATCAATGTTTCACTGTTCTGGAAGAATGAAAGTTTAAAGCATTATTGCTTTTGGTGTTTTCCTTATGTTGTAGTTTAACTCCAGCCAGCAACTGCACAGCAGCTTCCTCACACCTTCCATCTCTCAGTGAAATGGGGTGGAGAATTGAAAAAAGGTAAAACTTGTTGGTTGAGACAAGAAGAGTTTAATAGCTAAACTAAAATAAACAGTAACAATATTAACCATAAAATATAATAAAAATTATTAGTAATAAAAGTAATGAAAAGGAAGATAATAAAAAGAGGGAAAAATAAAACCCAAGAAAGGCAAATGATGCACAGTGCAATTGCTCACTTTCCACTGACTGATGCCCCAACGGCAACTCAACCCTCCTGGCCAACTCCCCCATTTATATACTGAGCATGACATTCTATGGAATGGAATGGAATGGAATGGGTCTTTGGCTAGTTCGGGTCAGCTGTCCTGGCCATGCTCCCTCCCAGCTTCTTCTGCATCTGTTTAGTGGAAGAGCAGAGGAAACTGAGAAATCCTCAACTTAGGATAAGCACTGATTAGCAACAACTGAACACATCAGTGTGTTATCAACATTATTCTTACACTAAGTCCAAAACACAGCACTGCACCAGCTACTAGAAGAAAATTAACTCCGTCCCAGCCCAACCTGACACACCTTATTTCTGTCTGAAAATACAGCCATATAAATCTGAACTACATAAAGACAGTAGCAGGTAAAAAAATGCCTTCCAGCTTACAAGAGATAGGATATATTGTTTTATCTATTTACCACAGTAAGGTACAAGAAAAGGTACTCTATTGACCTTTCTCCTCTTTCATCTTTCTCTAAATTACTGCAAGACATAACACTGAATGTTTTGTTGCCATTGTAGAAAATAAACCAAACTGAAACTGAGCAGTCAGCCTCAGAGGTCTGTTCTCCCATCCATGTATGAGCATACCCTCTATTAGCATTAATGAGAATTACCCATGCATATGGATGAGAGATCAGACCCCTTAATTTGTTTAGATGAGACCAATTTTAATCAGTGTGAGCTAATGCATAATTTTGTACCATGCTTATGTGGCTGGTGAGTTAACTCATTTGAGTTTTACTGAGAATTGAGACTCGTTTGAGACTGAGAATTTTGAAATAGAAGAATGTTAAAATATTAGTCAGGAATACTTTTTTTAGGGTACTTATCCCCCAATGAAGAGAATAGGAACTACAGTGACATTGAGTGACCTCACAAAAGCAAACCAGGACAGAGAGCGACGGTTGAATGCCAGAAGCATGATTTTACATTGAATCCCTATCATTAAAATAAAGTCCTACAGCCATCACTGTGGTCTGCTGTAATAAATCTTTTGCTCTTGTTTATTAAACACAGGTCAGTAAATTTATATTCTTAGTGAAGCTTCAAAATTTGCATTACCTCCTAACCTCACAGCAACCTCACACTAAGCTCAGCAAACAAAACAAAACAAACATTAAGAAAAATTATATAAATGCATTACACAAATAAAACCAAACCACACCAGACAAGGTGAGACCAGACCTGCTCAGAGAAGAACTTATGATACTCTAACCTCCATTTGAAAATGAGTTTCAGTCTCAAAAAGAACAGATATGTTACCTTTCTACTGCTTTATTTTTTACTAGTAATCATTTTTCTAACTCTCTTCCATCAATCCTGCTCAATAGAGATCAGACTTTTTGTTGAAATATGTTAACTGTGAAGACATTGCTTGTTTCTACAAATAAAAAGAACATAAGAGACAGACACAGGTAGAAACTTTTTTTTTCCCCCAGAGAAAATACTCAGGACACAACTCAAAATTGAAGATAGATGTATCTGTGGGTAAAGGACAAGAATGCACACCTGTAAAAATGTATCTATAAAAAAGACCAGTAGTGTGGACCCATTTGGAAGATGATGATCCATAGCTGCTATTAGGCCTTTTTCTTAATCTTTCCTTCAAGGTTTCATATTATTGGATGTTCAAACCATCTATTTGACAAATGTAACTTCTAGTTTTTAAAACAGGTTTTGGCTATTCTCTTGTGCTTTACAAGGTTCCGTGTGAAGTCATGAATAACTTGTAAAGATCATCTTAAATAAAAACCATCTTAAATAAAGTAACCTTGTACTACACCCCACAATTAGCCAGTCTGAAACATACACGGACAACAGAAGCTGTATAAAAAGTCTAAAGTGTTCTAAAAAAATATCCTTGTGTTATATTTTTTCCTGCCTCATTCTCACAAAGAACAAAGAGATTTTTCTACTGCATTCTACATGAGGCCAGCAGGATCTAACCAGTAACTGACATAGATACATAATGCTCCAGTTTCAAGAGACGGTATTTTTAGCCTATCAGGTGACAGAAAAGTGAGCTTTTCTATCCAGAAAGCTGTATCCTTCCACTCAACCATGTTGCATCATTCTGAATATCTCAGTGGGGAAGAAGAGAGAGAGAAATGGTATGAACACACA
Organism: Megaceryle torquata; assembly: GCA_024611175.1. Classification (NCBI taxonomy): domain Eukaryota; kingdom Metazoa; phylum Chordata; class Aves; order Coraciiformes; family Cerylidae; genus Megaceryle; species Megaceryle torquata. The sequence goes on along the minus strand of JANIJG010013610.1, from coordinate 42,302 downwards.
TGTAGGCATACACTCTATGCTGTGTACATATAAAAAGCCTCACACGTGGAGATTTGCAATCTAAGATGCAGTCTTGGAGAATTTATGAAAGGATTGATAAAACGTGGCAGAAGGCACATTATAAAGGCAATTAACACATGGATTTCACAGGAAGGTACATTTTTTTCTTATAGATACACACATGTATTTATTTCTTCCAAATATACGATTCCACCAAAATCATAACAAGTGAAATAAGAAAGAGACATACAGTACTGAGGTGTCTTTCATATCCTGGCAAAGACTGAATGTTTTTTTTAAGGCAGACAACACATTGCACCAATGATTTCTTCATGCAAAAATATTTTTTGTGAAGTTAATACTGAGATTCAGGTTAAAGCTTAAATCCAGGTAATGAGAGAAACTCCTCTGAGATATGTTTCTAACTTGTTTAAAACATATTCCAGAGTGTGGCTACAAAAGACCAATATTGGAGTTAAGTATTTGCATCAGAGATGATAACCAGTAAATTATTAGCACATTATTACAGATATTTCCCACAATTGACTGAAGTATTCAAATAAAAGATTGGACTCAGTGTGAGGAATCTCAACCTATTCAGTCCCCTGGACAATTAAAATAGAGCTTCAATAAAACATACCAAGATTAAACCTCTTTGGAATGGAAAACTCACTGCCAGCAACAACACCTAAATTAAATAACCTAATCTTTCTAGGACCTCAGCAATTCACAAGGCTATACTCCCATCATCTTTTGAGTTATTGGAGGATTCAGCGCTACTGAAAGGTAAAAACTAAGTTCCTTTACTGTTCTGCAGAAATAGAGGCAGAGATAAAGAAATAAGAGAACTTTAAATGTTTACTGACTAGGTGTGAGACACCTATTAACAAAAAAATTTTTCACACAGAACTGTGTATTTCCTTTGCAGTGTGTTCCTGTATTATGTAGAACTGTTGAGAGAGAGAGATGTCACTAAAACTCAAGTGTATAGATATATCTTAAAATTACAAAGCAATGCAATGGTGGAAACTTAAGGAAAAAACTACTCACTGAGCAGAAGACAAATGACACCAAATATCTTCATAAACACTGCAACCTGTTAAAATTAACGACTTTGCCTTCAGGAAGCACCTCTACAAAATCAATGTCTAACGAAGTTTAAAGGGGGGCATGAGGGCCTTGGATCACAGAGGGCCTGCAGGATACAGAGCTACTATCCCATGGCACAGAGTCACAACAGCAACTGCCAATGCTAATGGGAAAAAAAAAAAAGAGGTTAAAACCTTTTGGGTCTCGGATCCTTTTACACCCCCTCCAGAAACCTATTACTGAGAAACTAATAATCCCCTCAAAAATTATGGGCATATGAATTCATGTCCCTAGTGTACAGTGAAAAATCACAATTGCTCACCCAGCCTAGAAATGCGATTGGGTGCACAGATCTATAATGTTCTTAAGTAAGTTAAATTCCTTTAGGAATGTCAATTCTATAAGTTTCACCATGATAGTTTAATTTCTTTTAAAACCTGAAATGTAAATTAAAAGTAAAATGAAACTCAAGAGGAAATATTTCAGACAAACTGAAACTAAATAACTGTTGCTCTATTTTATAAATGCTTTGATTCACTCTCTTGTCTACTTGATTGTATTTTGTCCCTTGACACAGGTTTTTGTTTGGACACAGTACCTTGGATGGCCATATTTTTAAAATTATGTTACAGAGCAGATGATCTGCAGAAAATCCATAGATACTCAAGAACTCACAAAACTAATTGTAACAGCTGCACTCTATTGGCTATTTGCATCAACTTTCCTCAGGATGCCCTGTATCTTGTGAATTTCCTTGAATGCTTCAAGGAACAAAAATGAACTCTCATTTAGGGTACATATGTAAATATAGTTCATTTTCTTACAAACTCATGCATTTACCTTGCTTTGGAAAGGCATGGATATGTTCTTGGCTAGCTCTTTTATGTAGCTACACTTCTATACAATAAACATCTTCAAAATTCAGGAATCAGAAAAGTCAAATATAAAACTCTAAAACATTTGGCGAGTCTGAAAATTTGGCTTCTATTCAGAGTTGGTCTCAGAGACCCTGCTTGGACTCCATTATTTTCAGGGAGAGGCAGTCGTGCAGTCCACACTTTCCACAGCAGCACACCCTCTCTTGACATCTCAGCTGTCTTGCCTTTCCCGGTTTGAGACAGCTTTAACAGAAACTTCCCATTAAGCTCCAGAAAGCTCTAAGTTCCTGAATTCTCAATTCAAAAGGCAGTCAGAAGAAATTATATAGCATTTCTCAGACAGGACAAACTTTTTCTTTCCTTCCTAGTCTATTTTTTCAGTATTCCAAAACTTAATGGGGTATCAATACAATACATTTCGGAAAAAGAGAGTCCTATTTCTTTAGTCCTAGAACCTATAATTCTCTTAACAAATCTGGGATGTGGGTCCAATTCTTTTTCTACTCCACTGAGATAATGTGAAAAGCTGATTAATGCATCCAGCTTAGCATAAAACTTAACTGGTGAATAAAATACAACAAAAAATGTTTCCTTAGAATATTCCTTGAAGAAGGAAGATATGAGAATAGAGCAGATCCCCTGAGTAAAGCTGCAGAGGTATCGAGAAGGGTGGTTCATGGAACTTCTTTACTTACCTTTCTAAATCCAAACTGAATCATCACCACTTCCACAGAACAAGCTTCAGCTTTCTATATTATCTTTTTTTTGTTAATGGCTTTGCAAATGTAAGTGCAACATAAGTAGTGAATTCTGTTATCAGACCAAGAGATTCAGGCTTTCCCCTGAAAATACTGTCATAGTGCACTTCAAATGCACCTCTTTAACGTATACAAAGATCACTTAAAACTCCATTACTATTCCCTAAAATAGGCACCTACTGAACTAGTTGCTTCATACAGACATTTATTTTACATTCCTTAAAGATGAGTGATCCATGGTGGCACTTAGTCTTGAATTTTTAAAGTTTAAATGCACTAAAGAAATTCATTTGCTAAAAACAACCATCAGTATATTATCCTAGTCTTACTATTTTTTTTCTTTTCAACTGTGTAATTCTCACAGCACTCTGCTCTTATGGTTAAGTGGGAATCTAGGAATCATTTTCTGTCTGCAAGACAGAGTCGAGCAGTGTCCATGGAAGTGACGTACAACAGACAGTTCATTAAGAACCTTATTCATCTCTTTCTCTCTTCCTCAGTCTCATCAAGAAGAAAGAGCATCAATGCTGACAGGAATTATTAGGATGACAGAAAGTTTCTGTTACACCAGGATAAGGGAACATTGTGGTATATCAAGTTTAGCACGTCTAAAATTCAGGAAAAGACTTAAAGGTGGGTAGTATAAAGGAGTATGGATTTGTACCGTGATTGCTTCAATCTATCCATTATAATGATGGCTAATTTGATTTACAGAATTTCTTATCAAAATAGTGGAGGAATAATGCTAGATTATTTGCCAGTTTTATTCATACAGAATTTGTTTCTTTTTAATTGTAAAAGGGGGATCCATAAGCTGTAATTACTGTTTCCTCCCTCTTCAATAACACATTTACATTTACTCCTACTCCACATTGCTAAGTGGTTAATAACTGAGATATGCTTTAGTTCTTCCTAGTTGCTGTGTTAGTGGTTGAAGAACCAGTCAGAAGGACTGCTTAAGGGCTCAATCCACCTCACAGGGAAGACAGTAAGAAAAATGATTCACATCACTTGGACTTGAATTAGTCCTAAAAACACAGAAGAAAATCCAGCTGGTAGTATAGTTCTGTTCAGTTTAAAATTCAAAGAGAATCCTTATAAGGATAGGCAAGTTAGAACTAGCAAAAGAAATTCTCTGTAATTCATTCTGAAGTTATAGTTACTCTAAGCAAGTAGGAGGAAAAGCTAGGAACTGAAGAGATAACTATGAATCACGAGGACTCGTGTTAATGACAACACAGAGAAAATTATGGCCAGCCATCACCGCAAACATTATATACACCATTTGATTTGCAATACTAGTAAATTATTTCTTTAAATGAAGTTACAAAAATGAATCTTTATAGGAACTGTGCAATAAACAGATTTATATCCAGTATGTAAATTTTTATAAAGCCCCTTGAAAGAAGGTAAAAAAGGTCTTTTACAGTAACAGCTTAAAAAAAAAAAAAAAAAAGTGCAGATATAGTAGTGTCAGTATGAGCATAGTCTTGACTTCATGTACAGAAAATTATAGGGGTAAGAAAAGAACCATCAGTGTCCTTCATACTATGCTCAGATCAACTGTTATCCTTGATTTTTGTACGGGCATGCATAGTGCCTGCTTCCTCATGTCTTCTAGAATATAATGTGTCTGAAGGAGAATAAGCACTGTAATTTTCTCCCTCTGCAAAATTGAATTGATACTATCTCCTGTCTGTCTTGTTCCTGTCCTGAAGGAGACTGCAGAAAAAAATTCAACTCAACAAAGCAAAACTCCAAATAGCACCTTTGCTGAGGTGTGGAATACAGGGTGATTGGTCTGTATTGCCTTCATCCTAGCCTATTGGGTAAATCACTACCCGACCTCTACTCTTTAAGTTTTCTGTTCACCTTCCACATTTTCATATAGGTTTAATAAGAATTACATGGCTACTGAACTTTAGTGCAGAACAGTATAAAATCAGTTCGTTCCTGGTGATCACACATTGTAGAAATTACTTGACATAAAAGGGTCTACACTGATTAACATAGCAGCATATTGCTCTGCCATACTTAGCATCATTTTGGTTTCCCCTAGAAAATGATATTTTACATTAAAAGCTTCATGCTGTCTTTAACATTCTATGCTTTCTGCATCAGTGTGCTGATGACTCAAGGTTATTAGTGGAAAAATTCAACTACAGAGCAATACAAGACAACTGCAATAAACAAAGAGCAGACTTAGCCTCCTGATACCTGTATATTTTTAGGAATTCATAGATTTTTTTCATAATTGCTGTAGTTTAAACAACAGATTCTGACATTGCTGAACATAATAATGAGTGAGATGCTGACAAGGTGTACTACAAAGGCAGTTCCTCCTCTGTATTGGATCTTGATCCAGTACCACTGAAATCAATATGGCAGATGTTTCACTGGATCAAGATCTGATATTCTTTTATTTCAGTATAATACATAATTGAATAGTTGCTCCAAAGTCAGTACAGTTGATAAAACTTATTTAAAGAATTGTCCCAGCAAACGTGTCATTGAACTCAGTGTGAATAGCTTTCTGTGATGAGATATAAAAAACAACATGTCTAGACACTTAGGCATATGACTTATTATAATTTCTTTCATTTATACAACAATAGCAATTCAATCTGAAGTAGCAGAAAATGCCGATGTGATTCTATCAGACAGAATCTGCCAGTATCTTTTCTTATGGAAACTCGTAACATTCTGGAATAACCTCACTGAAGTCACTTGATATAGTTGGTATGTTTGAGACATGATGAATTTATTTACTTGAGAGAAGAGTTTAAATGCTGCATGCAGTTTCAAGGTGCACTTTCAAACTACAACTGCTAATGTGATCTAGGTGGTCTTCATAAAGAAAGGTTTGAAAGAAATTACAATTTGAACATAACAGAGTAAAATAATGAGAGAGTAATCATTTGTTTTTGGAAAAAATTATTCAAAGAAATATCATCTTTCTTACATGAGGTAGTCAGATTAAATTCTCTGTCTATTTGACCTCAGTAGTTTTAGGTGAACATCAGTCTGCAATTGCAAAGAAACAAGTAATATAGTCAATATACATTGAGCATAAGGTGTTTGATTTTAAGACACACTCTAACCTGGCACAATTTTTACTCAAAAATGTGGCAGCATTACTTATGTACATGCGTATGTCAAAGGAAGTTGTACAGGGGGCAAGGAGTGTTAGATAAAGAGTTATTCTAGCTTGGTTAGCATGAGACCGAGGCTTTACCACTGTTACAGCACGCAGGTGGAAACAGCAGCAAAGGAAGCATTTTCTCCATCTGTGATCAGAGGAGCACAGGTTTGCTTCTTTCAGTCCCAAAGAGAGCTTCAAAAAAGATGAACTGGTCTTACATACACTCTATAGCCACTTATCTGCATGATTATGGATTGGGCATTTCAAAAATTTATTATTATAGGAAAATGTCAAGTCATCTTCAAACAAATAATTGCTACTCACCTTTACTGTTTTTCCTGCATTAGCAAAGAATAGGATGGGAAATTAACCAAAAAATTCTAGTGCTTATTGCCTGAATATTTCTGCTGTTTTAACTCCATTTGCAGACCAAATAAATGAGAGTCAGTTCTCAGACATAACTTAGAATTATTATCCTAACATCACTGCAACAGCTTCTGCTCTCTAATTCCATACAGTCTAGGGAGTTCAACAAAAGATAAGGAAACTATTTCCTTTGCTTACTGATAGACTGAGACCTTTAATTTAAAAAACATTCATAATGAGCCCCTAGTAAAAATTTGCCATCTGATCATTTGACATTCAGTCACTCTTTGCCTTTATAACTGTGAACACCATTTCTCTGCTGCTTTTTCCCTGCATTCAGGAGTCCATTTTGACCCCAAAATCATTAACCCAGCCAGCCTGCATTTCTTCCTGTACTGTCATGTAAGATGTACTCTACACAAAATAAGGAACATCGACCTTGAAAGGAAAGGGGGGAGAAAAAATAATAAATCCCACAACCAAACCCATTCAACAGCCCAGACCAAGATCTAAGTTCTGTCAAAATGATTTCTTATTCCATTTTACTGAAGCAGTGCCCTGCTTTATCACTTCTGAGTTCATGTCTTACAGCTGAGGCAGCCTACTTGTATTGGTAAGTTGTTTAGTTAAAGTATACATGTGCTATTCACATTGTCAGTATGATTTAAAAGGAAAGTACACTTTGTGGGTGAAATACACCACAACTGCAACAGGAAGCTGAAAACCAAAACTCTAAAGCACATGTAACTAATTGCTATGTTTCTCACTATGCTCCTTCTCTTCCCCATCTACAGAAATACTACAGTCAGACTCATGACACTGGTGATTCACTGGTAGAGGTGGCAACTGAGATCTTCCAAGAACTGCTGTTGAAGTCTCAGAATTGTAAGTAAAATTGGTCAGGTAATCTTAGTTAAACCTAATGGACTACTATTGTCTGTATCATTACATCACTGCACACATATTTATACACAAACTGCAATAGAATGTGGAGAAGTGCTGAATTTTCCCTGATACTATGAAATGTGCAGAAGTCGAAACACCTAAATAAATTGTGACTATAACAAAAACGGTGCTTTCCAAGTCACCAAAGTCCTCAGTTTACAACTACTAAAGTTTACACTTCATTACATCTGCTCAGTAGTTATTTATAGATATTTTTATAAAGGTGTATTGAGTTGCTTAGCTTCTTTGGTTCAGTCAGGGTGGGTGCTACTTTAATAGGAGAGATCAAGTATTGCCATACAGTCATGGACATAATTTTTTAAAACTAAAGGCTCTGTACTAAAGTGCAAACCATACCAAAAAAAGAGCTATTTGCTCAGACAGCAAGGAAATCAAAGGCTTTCTCATCTTGCAATTTACAAATAAAGAAACCTGGGTCCAAAAAGCTAGAAATGCCCTGTAACTCTGTTTAATTTTATTTCAATGTAATTGAAAAATGTTGTGAAGGCAGTGTTGAAACTTGAGCTCATTTTGTATTATACTGCAGTACAATACTAAACTCCATGCATTTCACATAAACTAACACTACCAGAGTACAATGAATCTAAAACTCCTCCATCTCTACTTAGTGAAATGAGAATAAATAAAAACTTGAAAGTAATGCAAATGAAGTCACTGACAAAAGATCCATAAAATTCAGAACTAGGTCAAAAATGAGTGCGTTAGTGTTCAATGTAATTCTGTCTTAGATTTTAATGTTCACCTTCTTTTACTCTTGCTGCCAACTGACTATCTTTCAGTAAGTTTACACATTACCATTAAATGTTAATAATGCATAAATATTAAATACACCATTGTAAAGTTATCAATACAGTTAATATCCTCAATCTCTGTAGGCAATACTAGACATTACTAAGATCAGTATCAATAGTCAGAATCATAAAAATCCTGTGTTTCTGAAGTTGACAGCAATAAACAATTAACAAGGTACAACTAATATTTGATACAGCCGTCTCTCCCTACAGAGCTGTAGAGAATGGGGAAACTGGTGTTAGGAAAGAAAAGCCAACACTGTTTAAATATAACGTTCTTCTTGATATTTCACTGTTTTTTATCCTTTTGTCTGTATGTAATACTTATAAAATACTGTAACCACTTTAAGACACTGCAGACTCTGAACAGTTTAGTAATATTTTGGTTTCTAGCTTGCTCAAGAAAAAAAAGCCAAAACCAACCCTCTGCAGCACTGATGGACAGAAATGTCACTGTCAGATTCCCCACTGCAGATCCCTGTCAAGCAAGGCATTGTTAGAAAAACAGGCAAAGACTTCAAAATGCATAGTTGCTCTAGATTTCAGTCCCACTATGCGACAACAGCTAGCTAAAGTATACACGTGCAATAAGCTTTACACTCCCCCATGTGTGCTAAATCATTGTGTTGGCTCAAATTTGTTTTTTAAGAGCTTTGTTGACTTCACAGCTGGTGAGTTGACACTTTCTATCACTCTACCACTTGGCAACAGATGCCTCTTACTTATGCACAGATGCTGAGTAACCACCCAACCCTAACATTAGCCTTGTGTTTTGAACTAATTGGGCCAACACAGTTGTAATTAAGATTTGAATAATTAGAAAACTAACATGATTACTTTCACAATTAATCCTTATACTGTACCATTTCATTCTCTTTTGGACTATCCTGCATAGCTCTCATTTCTTTGGATCCTGTAAAGGCGCCAGTCTTCTAAACAGTGGAATAAAAACTTACATTGCAGATAATATTAATGAGATTTTAAAGAGCAATTTCTACTCTGTTTTTAGAAGTTACTATGTATGATTGGACTGTTATTTTCTTTCACTTCATTTACTCATCATATGGGTCCTTTTACAATAATCACATGGGAAGAAAAAACACGCACAAGACTGAACAAAGGTTTTCAAAACCAGTATGCGAATATATGTGGGTTCAGTGTAATACAAAAGATCTTTAAGATAAGCTGATCTGACAGATCCTGTTTTTTTCCTTTGACTTGGTGTCTGTTTGAAAATGATGGGTGCACTGGAGTAACTGCTAAACAAAGGATTATAGTTGAGGGGAATAAAAGAGTCTCTTTAAATGGGGAGTCTTCCCTGGGGAAATGGCAATTGTAGTGCTTGAAAAGAATAGCAGATAGTCTGATTTTAGAGAGGACATAAATAAGAGAACAAACAGTAAGAAATAAACTATTAAAAACTGAATGGGATTAGGAAATGTTCATTCAAAGCATGAGGGGTGTATAACTTTCATCATCCGAAGTATGTAATAACTGGATGAAAAATCCAATGCTTTGGGTATGAAACTAATTCTAAAAAGACCCTCAAGATCTATCTGTCAGTAATATGCAAAGTTAAGGTGTTCATGTATGTGTATGCTAATTTACTAATGTATACACACAATAGGAGCTCTCTTACCTGCCAGTAAAAATCAACACTAGCTAAAGTTTTATTTTTAGGCGTTAAAAAAACTGAGAACAATAGAGAAGAAACATTATAGATGTACAGATATATTAATAAGAAACAGTTTAGAAAATGCAAATTCTGATTATAGAAAGTAAAAGCTAAATCTTTTTTCTGTTTGGTATTCTAGATAATGTATACAGTTCTTGGCACAGTAAAGGAAGCCTGACATTATTTGAGTTAAAGAGATTGCTCTTAAAGGTAACAGTATTGTTTCATATGATATATTTAAGAACTAGATAACTGTAATCTCAAACATGTGTCAGAAAAAAAAAACCCCAATTAAATTAGTATTATCTGCAGCATAAAGTGCATCTAGTTATGGGGAGGAAGGGAAATTTGTTATATATAGACTCTATTGAACTAAAGATTTATGTTTGCTAGTCTCCTCCAGGTGTTTAAACCATCTTATTTGCACAGATATCTAAATTTGCTTTAAAGGGCATTTCAGGAACATATTCATTAGGGAAAGCAAAGAAACATGAACAGGGAAGGAGAATTGGTTCACAACCAGGTTCAAAGGAGAATAGTTAAGTGTTAAATGGTAGCAGCTCAGCCTCCCCTGAGATAGGAGAGGTTCAGTTCCCCTGAGGCAGAAGAATGAGAAAAGGCTATAATTACTGGCTACCGTTGTTAGTGAAAATAAATATACTGCTTCCATATTCAAGAAGAAACATGGCCTCAGTTCCTGTTCCCCCACCAATTCCTTAATCTAAACTACAAATGCTTCTGTTTATGGCTATGATAATCCCCGGGGTTAATCCCTGACATTAGGGCAATTTGTGATCACAAGTCAATCTCTAGCAAAAGTTTGAGTGAAACGTTGAAGAGAAAATTACTCATTTCCTTAGGCACAGAAGAGGGAACATGATGATAATAAGCTGTGGAGGGAAACGTGACTCCCAGAAAGCAGTTAGCTAAGTGAGGACAAAATAAAATGAGGAAACAATCTCTTGACCTTTATATTTAGCAGATGGAGCACTTTCCAAATGTTGGGAAGAGAAACCTCCTTTGTGGGCAACATGGGGGGAAAAGATGAGAAACCAAGTTAAATATTAAATGGTGAAGGAGTATTGGCAAAGAACAAAAATAATTTCAGTATTCATAAACTTCAGTTTGTCTGGGGGAAGAAGCTCAACAAGTACTGATGGCATCACACAGGCAATCACATAGCCTCAAATGGTCACAGCTGCTGTACTGCCCAGCACACTGCACTTTGGCTTAATGCTCCTTCAAAGGAACTTGTCCATTACTCAGCAACCTGGACACCGAATAACACTTCAACCCCAGACAGAGTAGTACAGTAGAAATCAAGATGTAATAGCACTAAGACTTTAGCTTTGTTTAGACATTCCATGAAACCTGAAAGCTCTCATGAGTGCTTACCAAACCTACCTGCTCCATTAGATTTTCTAATTCTTTCAATCATATCCAGTGTACCTCACAGCCATACCCTGATCCAGCTCCTGCTGAAGTCAGAGAAGGTTAAATTGATTTTTCATCCAGGTTTGACTGATCTCAATTACTTTTTTCCTTTTCAATAAAATAGATTTTGCAAGATACTTCTGTTGCTGTAGGCTTTTTAACTTTGAGGAAGCATACTGAGCAGATTCCACAGCTTCTTTCCATTGTGTGGCTGGTAAACATGAAATCCATTTTAATGAAATTAAAGCTGGGTTATAGCTTTACTGCAGTAGGGCTGCTTTCACAATATCTTTCATAAAACACACAGTATTGTCTCAAAGGGGAATGAGTAAGATTATCTGATTATAAATCTCGTGTCAGTGATTATAAAACAACATTTAGTTTCACAAAGACATTGAGAATTTTTACAATTTTTGAATATCAAATTCCAGTATATCACATTTTATATCTTTATTTATCTGAAATGTGATTATATTCTCATATAGAATTATAAAGTCATACTTCAAAAGATTACTTAAGATGAGTTTCCCTTTTTGTGGCTGTGTTTACTTCAGTATCTTAGCTATAATTTTTTCCATAATAAAGAAAATAAGCATCAATATCTTCACTTGTAGTCCTAATAATTTCAGAATAAAAATAAAGTTTTAATAATGTTTAAAAAGTAATTACAGGGGAAAAACCCAACAACTTAATATTGTAAAAGTCCAATGCCTCTTTAGGTATTTGAAAAGAAACTGAGAAGTAGAACAATAATTTTGATTAGTAGCATTTTCTTTTTTTGACAGGAGATATTTCTCTATTTCCTTGTATTACGTTTTCCCTTACATCTTACAACATTCATCTTGGTGTTTTAGTGCTCTCTGCCTTTTCAAATGTTTGCCTTCAGGGGTATCTATGCTACTAAAGAACATTATATTTGGTACATCTGCATTAAAAATCACTTCTTTCTCATGGCATGACTATTTAAAATATCACATCTATGCCTTATGAATTGCACTTAAAAAAAAAAAAATATATATACACACACACACACACACACACATCATTAAACCTAGAACCATCTGACCCAAGTTTGTTTGGGTCCACTTCTTGTTGCAAGAAATGCAATTTCTATTTGTGGATATCATTGATAAAGAGATACGAAGGAGACATTTTCTAATACAAATATTATTGTTTACTTTTACTGGGGAGGGGGAAAATAGCCTATCAGAAAATTTAGAAGAATGACTCCTAAAATGGCTAGTTTAACTATGGGTGTCAGTAATATCTAACCATTATTCTTCAAAATTGAAATCTGAAAACAAGAAGGGCAGAAAAGCCATACATCATCAAAACATATAACCATCACTTGTATGTTTTATAATTTTAGATGGGACAAGACCTCTAGTTCTGTTTCCTTCAATGATCATTTTTGCACAAGTCACACTGACACAAAAGCAGAGGCAGAGAGTCAAAAATTGGATATGCTGAAGTATGCTTTGAAATGATAATAAACTCCTTCTCTACCATGGTACCTGTCCAAAGAATATCTGAAGAACAGCTGGTAGAAAGAGAAATACCTGATGCACCTAAATATTGCATTAAAAAAAATTTTATGTAGATCATTTATTTTTTGCCTGGTACAGCATGCACTGATGGAAACAGCAGCTCCACAGGTTCTTATCAACAAAATAGTATTATATGAAGTTAGATTTAATAATTCTCATCTCTTAGTTAAAATCAACATCTATCACTAGGTATCTGAACAATATGAACCCAGTTCTTACATAACTAGGCAGAAAATATGCATATATTTAGAAACAGTTGTGAGAACTTTCAGGAGAAACTTAATATCATCTTGCCATTTTTAGCTGACTAGATATGTATCACAGAAAGGGCTGTATAGTCAACAGGCAATGAGAAATGGATGTTAATTTTCTGGATGTTCAGCATCCCCCATCCCACCCCTCCACAGAACTATAACAGCAGCATTTACAAAGAGAGTTTTCTATTTAAAATATTCATGCTCATTGATCACAAATAGGGCAAAAAATGTCATACAGTTATTACAGAAAAAGTGATTTGATTCAAAAAGAGTGACCTTTAGAAACATTTCCAAAAACTGCCCATTGTTTCTTGGAATATAACACTCCGGGGAGCTCCAGTCAGAGAAAAACAAAAAAATCTAACCAAATAAACAATCCCATGTAGTTTAAATAACAAGCTTGGAGAAAAATACTTCTACGGGAAAAAAAAATCTAGTATTTCTTGTGGGTTGTTTTTTTTTTAAACTTTGTCTATTAAAAATATCCAGATGCTTTCCCTGATGGCTCTGCTCCACTCTACATAATATCTCCTCTACAACCAGCCTAGGATAACTCACATTCTTGGCTGCTGTAAGTCAAATATGTCCTTGACTGATACATTTTGGCTCTCAGGGTGAGAAAGAATGACAGGTAATTGCTATGTGCTACATCTGATGGGTAATTCAGAGTAGGACTGAAGTTCATTGATGGACCTGAATTTAGTTGCTTACATGTTCTGTGCACCAAAGGACATTTCCATTCCAAACAATAATAGAAGAGGGGAGAGGGGAGGGAAGAAGAGGAGAAGACACGAGGACAAATGTAGCAGAAAATGATGGTGCCTGAAAATTTCAATAAATTTATATGCAGTGAGGACCAAAAAATGCAATAGAAGTCTTTACCCTGAATCAGAAAACTATCAAAGAGAAGTGATGTTCTTCAAAAAAGCAGCTTAATTAGCAAAGTTCACTTGAGTGTTTTCCTTATCAACACTTACGTTCTCAACATCGCCTCAATCTCTGTATTTATTCTGACATATGCACTCTTTCAAGTAGAATCCAGGTATATCACAATTTATCTTTTTATTTATTTGACATCTGTGCTCCTTCAAGTAACAGTTCAGAGGCAGAAGGGCCAAATTACCACAAAATCTGTTTTACAGAAAACCTGAGTCCCACTGTAGAGGAGGTCAGATTAAAAAAAAAAAAAAAAAGACCGACCCTCAAAGTATTTAAAGATGTGAATATGAGACACAGCTGTATCCTGAGAGGATTGCTCATCACATAGTGACAGAAAAAAAAAAAAAAAAGGAAATCTTCATTGAAAGGCAGAAGGCCTTTTTTCTTTTTCTTCTAGTAGTGTAAATCAGGACTTTTGTACCATCTGTTTAGAGTTACAGAGGTAGGTATACTCTAGATAGGTTTACTTATGCCCTAAATTATTACTATTTACCCAGAAAATGAATAAGAAGTGTTATTTGTTACTTGTTACAAAAATTGCAATGAATCTATATTCCATTTAACATTTTCAAGAGACATAGTTAAATATTTAAAATGATGGTGAACAAGCACCTAGATGACTATTAATACTTTAGGGAGAAAAGACAGTTAACAAGAAAAGATACAAGTTTCCTATATGGATAGAAAATGAATTTTCATTTTGCTGTATAATCAATACTCTAGTTTAATGATTGAAATATTACTTGAACTTGAAGAGTTTTAATGGAAAGCTTGTTGCTACTAAATTTGAGTGAACTCAGATTTGGCAGAATGGCTTCCACATCACATCTCTAGCAAAAGTATTGCTCAAAGTCTTTTCAGAGTTTTCAAGACACTGGAAATCTAGTCAAGAAATACAAGTTTTTAGCTTTCCTTCATAATACAAATATTCTAAGAAAATTGTCATTAAATAGTACTATCTGGTATATTTCTTCCATGTAACAATATTGTTTTATTTACAGTATTTTCTTCGATAGAATAAAGTAACCATGGAATAACGTCTTTATTTTTTTTTTCCTTTTAGATTATATATTAAACTAAATATAAAACAGATATATGAAAATGTGTAACATGCACACAGAGTCAGTATGCCTGAGGACAGAATGCCAAGGTTATTCTTAATAAATGTACTTTGTGATCTTCATGTAGGCTTTTAAGACAGTTGCTTAAACTGCTGTCTCAAGTCCATATATAGAAACACTGTACTCTCTCTATATATATCTCTAAAGGGTCCAAGGAGACTGAAGAACATAAGGGAGTGGTAAGGGAACTCAGAACCTAGGTCATTAGTTCAAATCAAGCCCTGTGGGAAGTGACAGCACAGACAAACCAAAATCTTTGTTAAAATTAATAAATGGCCACAGACCAGTGTTTAGCAAATGTGTGTCTGCATTTACAATTACATTTAGCACTTGCTGGCAGCCTTCAGAGAGCAGCAGTCAAGAATGTACCTAAAACTTATAGACTCTAAATTAACTAGTTCAAAAAGCTGGATTTTGGGAGCAGTGATAGAGTACACAGTTGATCAAGAAATGTCAAAAGCCTCATCTGCTTTAAGGAAAAGGAGTTGGTTTGCATCCTTATTTACCTTCACTGTGGAGAAAGAAAAAAAGAATTACAAATGTTTTTGTAACCAGGTCAGCCACAACTGTATTTTTGTAAGTATATTTGGTGTGCTGAACATAGTACTAATTCAGTCAGTAAGTAAATGAGTGCATGAAAAGAATAATAACTCTGATGTAAATTCAGAAACAAGAACTACTCATCCAAGTCTTTTAACTGAGTAGTTATCATCTCCTTTGGAGATTGTTCTGAATATACTCTATGATGAAAGTTGAAGGACAACATAATTCTGGTACCTAAATACACAGCTTTAAATTTAAATGGGAGACACACTTCATTGTGAGTTAGGCGCATGGATACTTTCTTATTTTGAATTTCAGACCTATATATTTCTTTTTAATATCTACATAAAAGTTTCCAGTAGAGGCTGTAATTACAACTCTGGGCCATTCAGCACAAGAGAACAGAGATGGCCTTCAGCACCCACAGACCCCAAATCACCCTGCTGGGACACAGGACAGTAAACATAGTTTACAATATACATATGTCAACCAGTGCAGTCATTGCCTTAAAAAGCACTGACAGCTGAGACATTTGCAGCAGAAAGATGCCCCTCCAGCCCCAGAACTGTCTGCTGTACATCAACAAGTCTGATCTTTACAGGAAGACCCTTCACGGTCACAGCTGTAGTGATACATTTGACAGAAACTGAAGCACAGCTGCTCCTAAAGTAATCTGACAAAGTCTCATGACACAGTATCTTAGCTCTCATCTGGCTGGGATAAAAAGAAGCCTTCTTTAAATGATACATTGCAATACTAGCATTGTAAATCATATGACTTTGACTTCCACTGAATATAAAGTCCAGTAATAAATATGGTGATGTAGGCTGGTATTTTACTTTGATACAGAAATTACCCATATGAAAGACTTCTTTTTTTTTTTTTTCCACCCTCAAACTACAGGCTTGAAAGTTCAACAAGAAAGCAGACTGAAGCTGTCTCCCTCTCAAAACACCACCTCAGTTTTAAAGCTTTGCTACAGAATTACTGTATCACCAATTATTCATCCAATGACACATGTGAAACCCAATGCCTTCAGTGAGTTACACCTCTGTAAAACAAGTGGACCTTAGTGATAGTTGCAATTAATACAAAGAAAGATAGGGTTTGAAACTCATTGTTTACTATGGTGTATTTATGCTAAACTACAATAAGAAGAGAAGCCAGGAAAAAGAAGTAGCACACACTAGATTTGTCTCTAAATCAACTAATTACGAGTCTGAAAAGTCACTCAGAGGTGCAACTTTCACAGTGGCTTGAAAACAACAACCCTGAAGATATGTTGAAAACCTACATATTTACAAGCATATATATAAATATGCACACTGCAATATATGTTTCTTTCTAACCATAAGGTATGGTTTTGCAAGAACAGTGATATAATGATGTATCTGAGTTAAAATTTTCAGAGCTTTATTTCCATGCACCAGCTAAGAGCATGTGATTTCTGCAGCGTAGAGACATAGACACACAAAGCTGGAAAAACAGCCATCCCTTACTGAGCTAGCTACTTACTTGTACAGTGAGATACACAACAGTATACAATCAAAACCAACTAAAAATACAAAGAAAGTTAATAAAGAGATGGTAGAGTGTTGGGAAACACATATTCTACTGGAATGCTTTCAGGTGTTTTCTGTTTCAACTGAAAAAATTATTTACACAAGTGGACCAAGTGAGAAAAGCGATGTCCTTGCAACATCAAAGGAAGAAAGAGAATGGATGTGAGCGTTAAATTGTGGTAGATGAGAAAAGGAAAAAGAGAGAAAGAGGGAGAACGTCAAGACAAACGGAAGAAAAAGAAACACAAATCATAAGGAAGAAGCAACTCTAAGAAGAGGGGGGTACTACCCAGAGGTGCAAGAGTAAGTGCCCAGGAAATGGACTATGAAAATAACAGAAGACGGAGGGATAACAAGTCTGATGGGAGACAATGGTCTTGTTGGGAAAGCTGCTGTTAGTTATTAACACATGTTAATAACACAGGTCTTGAAAAGCCTTCCTTGCTGGTAAAGCAAATTCCCACATATCTTTGAGAAAAGAAACTGGGGAAATTCATTGACCCATGAAGCTTATTCCATAGCCCTCTCTCCCTATCTTCTAGAAATGACATCATGTATCTCTCACCTTACATCATCTGGATTATTAGCTATAGTTGTTAACAGTTGTTTTTCATATATCACCGTCACTGTTATAGCAGGACTTCTCTTTGCAGCTCCCATTGTCGGTTTTATGTAAACTTTCAGAGACGTCCCTTGGCTTTACCCTTTTCCAAACCTCAGTTTAATAATTTTCCTTTAAAAGCTCCTTAAACATTAAAACATTAGCATCAAATGCTAATTTTCAGTGCAGTTGGGCCAGATAGCAATAGTACTCTTCAGTCAGTTATAAGGAGACATAGCTTGAGGCAAAAAAAAATTAACACTGGCCTCATTCAAAGAACTTGAAATATCTCAAATAAAGCTGAACTCTGCATACAGCTATATATTTAATGCTACTTCATATAACCTTAGAGTAAAAAGAAAAAGGTCCAAGAGAGGGAACCAGGCTATATTGACGTGTCTTCCACTGCCTTCCTCTGTAATATGTGTTCCTATGTTTACCAAATCTGAAAAGCCTCAAGTCAGTCAGATGCCCCAGATTGTTTAGTGAGGAATGGTATTTGCCGTATTTCTGAAGTCTCTTTTGGACCACCAGCATGTATGAAGAAATCCAAAATCTACCAATGGAATAGATCAGAAAATAATTACAGCATATTGATAATTTTTATCAAAACATGAGGAAAGCCAGCATTTCCCCATAGGTGGTGAACTGTCATCTCATAAAATCTCTGAGGCTAGCATACCAGAAAGTAAGTGCTCTTCACTTAGAAGCAGATAAAACATCTGATCTTGTAAAATAGTAATAGGCATGTAAGTGCATTTGTAAGACTTGTTTAGAAACCCACTGACATGCTGCCATGAAAGCGTGACTTATTTATTTTTTACTTACATCAAGAGCTTTGTGAGACAAAAGAGGAACAAAGCCATCATGTCAAACAACGTTTGTAGTCAGTCCCTGTGAAAGACTGGAATGGAAGTTCTTGCTATTTGTATGGAACCTGGATGTTGACTGCACAGCTACTGTTTAGTCTACAAGTTTTCCATGCAGCATATTGTTATTATTTTTCCATTTTTAATGAATACTTTGATGTATAATAATGAATAATATCTATGCTGAGAAATCATTGATTATTCATTAAAGAAAAAAAGTGAAGACAGGTATAATGGAAGCTGATTTGTGCATTCAAATATTTCTACCCATTTCAAGACTTGCTTCTCTGGGTGGAAGAAGCACAAAACTTGGTAAACATCATATAAATGTAACATGAAAAAAGAAGTGAGCCATACACTACACAAAATGAGGACCAGTGCCTGTAACTGTTTCTGAAACCAACTTCCTTTCCAAGAAAACAGTTTTGAGTCACCATTCTAAAATCCACTACTTTTAGAAATCTTTTTCAAGGAGAATATACCAATAGACAGCTAAAACTGTGAGTATTCTTGGTACATTCCCCAAAACCTCAGGTCATTTTCCCATATGCTTATGTTTTGGTATTTCTCACTGAAAAGTTAACAGACTAAGTAACAAACCTGCAGGTAAAAAACATTTCCCTAAATTATTCTTTTTTCTAGGGTGTGAGGGTTGTGGGAGGGAAGGAGTGGAGCAAGGGCAGGGGCTTGGGTGGTATTTTTAGATGAAAAATTGTATCTTCATATTGAGTAGCTGAACTTTTAATGCAATATATAGTGTTATGAATTGTATTACCAACACTGGCTGATAAACTATGATACAGCTATTTATGACAGCAAGCATCAACTGGCTGAAAAGAACAGTGCAACTAATTCACACTTTTATAAACTGCCAAGGGGTTATACACCTGTTTAAGACTGCACAATTTTGTACAGTATTAAAAAGTTGGGTATGTTTACCACCTTAGTTAAGTCACCTGACAGCACAGCTATCAAGTGTGGACTTCACTGAGACTATCCAATTCTGTTCACTTTAAACTTTCTGGGGTGGATATGCCATAGGTACACTGGGTTTTAACTAACTCCACGTTGTGTAAACATATCTGACTTTTTCTTACCAACCATTTAATCTTTTAAGACAGCCTTCCTCATCTACTCTCTCCTTTTTTTTCTTTCTAGATAGAGATCTTCAATCATCAGTCTATTTCTTTTGATATGCCACACTTCCTATCACCTCATGGAAAACACATCCCGTCCTTCTTCAGTCAAACCCTCCTTCCCCCATGCCCAGCAAAACCAATTTCATTTTCTGGCTACTTGTATTGAACCAGCACCCCTACCCACCCCTATCCCCTCCCTAAAACGGCTAATACTGCAAAAGCCACTATCCAAACCTCACCAGTCTCCGAGTATAACATCGCACACACCAGTCACAGCCCTCAGTCTGACAGTACCCTGGAAAGCTGCATGCGTATTCTTGACTCACATCTCAAAGATCCCTTTCTGTCTCGTTTAAATGCCATGGGACGTTGAAGCCTTACATCTACGAGCTCCTGCTTTCAAAAGCACTCCTTATTCAGAATGAAGTTTTACCATAATGTGCTTTTGCTTTCCAGCTGCTATGCTTCTTCAAATAACTGTAGTAAGCACAAAGGGAGAGATTCTGCTTCCCTTTCCTCCTCCCTTCCCACACCCCTGCATATTTCTAACATTTAAAAAAAATTTTTTAAATCTTTTTTAAAGCTTCAGAGACTCACTGAATCACTAATAACTGCAGCCATTCATAAGAAGCTGCTTAAAACCTGTATCCCTCCAGAGGGTAGCTCCAGCCTGGGACACTTGCTTCTTCCCCCAGCCCTCTGCTGACAGCCGGCGTGGGCTCCCTTGCTGCAGTGCAGGCTGGCAGTTTACTCAGTTTGAACTTTGAATGCAGAAATTCGGCATGATGCAGTCAGCCAGATAAAGCAGCACTTACCTTAATTGAAATCTTCTCTCTGGTAAAGCTGGAGCATCAGTCAAATCAACAGTGATTTGGGGGTGATCTAAGTTTCAATCAACACCCTCCAGGTAGCTGCCTTTTTTTTTTCGTTGATGTTGATCTCTTCACTGTCTAAAGGAGAGAGAGAAAGATAAACTGAAATCCTCAGAGGCGCCGAGGGAGTGAGAGAAGAGGCACCAAAGCAATGTTTCTTAACGTGAGATTCTCAGCAAGCGTGCTCGGGTCTGGAAGATCGTGTAACTGCTGTGATAGGCTCCTGTCATGTCCCCTGAGCCGTGAGATGATCATTGACCTGATTAGCTCTGAGCACTCCCTACATGCAGAGAAAGCACTGAGAGGATTGGTGGGTCGCAGGGGAATTGGGAAAGGCACCAGGGCCGCTTGGGAATCTTCATTCTTCCAGACTAATGGATGTGCTGCAGCTGAGGCTGTAATTTGTGAGGAGGTTATGCACAATGTTAACTATCTGAGGACTTAAACAAATGTGCTTTTGCATGCTGTTCCTCAAGGTGCACCAGCATTCAATGCAGGGTAGTTGTTTCGCAATACAAGGCTCACTGAATGAGATGTTCTGTAAGCTGAGAGATAAAGTGGATTCATGAATTTGTCTCTGACCCTGAAGACAATAGCAGTTAATGGGTAGAATAAGTGGAATGAGCATGGTGGCTCATGTTAGCCCCCAGATGGCAATCAATCACCATGGAAAAAAAACCCCACAACAAAACTAACCCAAAGAGGAAAACAAAAAAAAAACAAAAAAAACCCCACCACAACAAAACACAGAGACTAGAATTATTTAACAAGTGTACGTGGCAATTTAAATAAAATGTAGAGAAAGAATGCCAAATTAGTATGGAAAGAACTCTTCAACATAGAGATAAAATCAGTAGCAAAGCACAACAACAGAAGTTCTCTTCTATGCTTGCAGTAGGGAAAAAACCTCAAGGAATGCATTCAAAGAACCTAATTTTCCCTTCACTTTTACTGATACAAATAAATCTATTAAAGATGACAGTCTAAATTTAGGTGGAAAAAAAAAAGGCAGTGTGAAAGAATAAGTGTATTTGTTACCTACTTTTTGTTCTAGGATATTATGGAAACTAGATTTTTTGTGTACAAAGCATTCAGACTTATGTGGTCAAATGAGTTCAGCCAAAGTTATGTCAACTCTCATGACTATCCTCATCTGCTATTTTCCTGCTTCTTGGATGACAATGATGGCACTAGCCAGTTGACTCAATTTTTCATTCAGATTTATCCATGAAAATACCACTTTGTGACTAAGAGAGGAGTTCACAGAATAACATATTCAGTAATGTAAATCTGATATGCCAATATAAAATGGATAATTTTTTGTTAGCAACTAAAGAAGATTTAGAACCTATAGTAGTAATGTGAGTTCATATGTAGTTATCATAAGTTACTATTAAGTAGAAAATGGATTACGTATTTACCTTCTGAAGGCATTCACATCAGAAATTTTATTCCAGAGAAAACATTACCACATGAAGTAAGCAGAAAAGTTTCAATCTCCAATTATTTAGCAAGACACCCAAAATAATGATTTCTCACCCTAACTCCAGCCACCCTAACTAAAATGCCTGAGACACAGGCAATAAATCTACACCCCATGTTCACTACACAGTCAGTAGGAAGAGACTGATTTGTCTAGCCTAACAGTGGTAGCTATATAAATTTTTATGATACTGTTCTGGAAGTGCCCCTCTCCTCCTGCTGATAAAAAGATTCTCTGTGTGCAAAATCTGGATAATAAGATTGTCTTTGGCAATATTTCATATTCAAACAGAACTTCTTAGAACACAGACTATCTTTTAATTTGTTTTACAGAATGTCTATCACCCAGGGATTCTTTTTTTCACCTGGGACTAAGGTGAATAATAATTAATCAATCTAATATTCATTTGACAAAATAATAATTAATCAAAAGAGAAGGCTTTTACATGCATTAATATGAAGCATAAACACATTCTTGACCAAATGGGTTTCATGTGTCAAGACCAAGGTGACTTGCTGCTACAAGGCTTGCTGAAAAAGAAGTTGCTTTCCTTATTTCCTTACCCATAAACATGTACCACAGAACAGGCAGTGAGTCATCCCAATGCTAATGATCTTATCTGTTCTGACACGGCATCACTCATGAAACAGGTAATCCACAGACACACACTGTATTATTTATGATTTCAAATACAATGAAAGAAATTCAATATGAAAAAGACCTTATTAAGACAATTTCTTTGTCCTTCCTGAAAGCTTCCAATTTATTTCTTGCTGGTTTTTTTAGTTAAGTACTAACTCCCACCAGCCCTCTCTTAATCTACTATTCCACAACCTACAAAATCTCCATGTCAGGAATACTTTTGTGGTTACTATGTCTTTCAGTAGTTTTACACTAAACATTCCAGTCATAATACAAGTTGTAATCTTCCTCTCTTAATGTTCTGATTGTCTTTTCAAGGTTTAAAAGTCAACATTCATCAGAAGTTTACAGTACATAACTGAATTATTTTAATTGTTTCTCACTGCAAGTAAAGGTCTGAAAAAGAAAACAGCAGGTCCAGAAAAGGACTGAAGCATGAAGGGACAAAATTTGAAGTGACAATTTAAGTTTGTGCAGAAACCACTGGGACTTACTGTTGCCTGACACAATTGGGTAAGAAACTAGCATTTTAAATTTGATGTTAACAAAAGGAAAGAATAATTTGAATCACTCAAAGTCTAAATAACAGAAGTGAAGTCAGTTGTCTGGGGTTCTATTCCCAAAACTAAATATAATTTAACATTTTTAATTCAGTTCCTATCAGTCATCTAAATAAATGCACAGAGGGTATCAGAAAAGTAATATGCCTTCAATAGGAAATAATAAAATAATTTATATAACTAAAAAAATTAGACATCTTTCTCTCAAACTATGACTGTAGCAAAAAATTAAAATATAGATGTGTGAGAAAATTTTAAATCACATCAGCTTTTAAAATATATACACAAGAAAAAAATATTTTTTTCAGGACTGTTTCTCAATGAGAAGGAAAACTATTATCTCATAGGAAAGACAAGATACTAGTCATGGGAAAAAAATCCTCTTCCAACTAATATCATTCAGCAGTAAAATGTAGAAGACCTTTACCTTAAGCCTTTACCTGCATAAGCCATGGTATTTTAACTGTCAAAGGTCATCAGATAGTCATACTTGTTTAAAGGAATAATTTAGTTGCTTTGGGGTATATTTTAAAAGATTAATAGCATTTGGTAAAAGAGATGCATTTCCGAAACTGGTCACCTGAATAGACTGAATGCCAAAATGAAGACAGAAAACAATACTAGTGTAAGATTCTTCATAGTCACGTAAAGACCTTCAGTTCAGAGGCATAAACTACTGTGGCACAATACTTCACCATGCATCAATGTAAATTCAATATAGAATGAAAGGCCATGGGGAAAATGTAAGAAAAGTGATGGAATCACCAATAGGCTAATATATTCACGTTTATCTTGGCCCAAATCACCCATACAGTTGGTTGCCTCAGCTCTGCTGCTTGTTCAGGAACTCAATGAACAAGAAGTGAATCGTGTCTATACTCATAGCTTCAAAATACAGAATTATCCTTTTTCTACAATTAGAAAGCTCCTTTGGTTTGAAAAAGATATACTACACAAGATGTACTGAGAGTGCCATTTGCTCAGTAATTTCTCCTTTTCTTAATAAGAAATAAACAAAAAAAGAGGTATTGTCTGGTTTATTTTGTATGGAAAGACACTAACTAGAAATCAGGTGTGGGAATACTCTAGGATAGCAGTAAAACTAGCAGAATAAAAGACTTTCTAGAAGAGACTGAGTAAAACCATCTTTATCCTTCATCTCTCCAGAGAGATAACATATAAATAATAAACCACTTAAAGTCATTACAAAATACCTAAAAAAAACCCCCAAAACAAACCTGTTTGAACCATTTTGGAATTTCATGACCATCAGATTTTCTCCCTTTTGGCAATCATTTTTTTCCCCATGCCAGCCAGGGACAACCAGATTAGATAACTCTCAAGTAATATCTGACAAATACCATGCATCTTAGCACTGAAATTTTACTCACATCCTCATTAATTTCAAAAGCACAAGCTGAGCAGATTCAACTCCAAAATCTTATCTGGTTTACATCAGCATAGCTGCATCGATTTAAGTGGAATGGTACCGCAGAATTATAAATTAGTGAGTAAAAGCAATATAATTTGTCATCAATGAACATTACACTGGATTTCAAAGATCAACTTCCCACAACACCATCCAATATTTTCTTTTTGATATGGATAATTTTTTTTTCCATGCTTTCTGGCCACAGTGAGTACAGACAACACATGAAACTTGTTTCCAAGAAAAAGTGTTAATCTTGAACATTCAGAGCACCTTGTTTGACATGTTCTTGATTGTAAGGTAAGATGTGATCTGGATGTAAGGAAACAGCTGCATTCTAGCCATACTCAGTGGAAAATGGCTCACTTCGTCAGGCTTTTCTTTCTGGTAGCTCTAGGGGCTCAGACAAATTCAAAGCACTTTTGCTCTTATGCGATTACTATTCTTACTCCCAATTTACAATAATAACCAGTATCATTCCTTTTACTTAAGCCAAACTTCCAAAGATAAGGAAAATGGCACAACATATTGCTTGAAGTCATTTCTGATTATGCTATGCAATGTACAACTTGAGCTCCATTGTACACTTTGATTAAGCTAGAGTGGTAAACTGAGGCATTTCAATGTTAGTGCTATTTCCTTAAAGGCATCCCCACAATGCTGGAGATACTTAGAAGCCATGGGTAACCATAGATTTATGTAAAGTTCTACAAAATGCATAAAGAAACAACTGCAAATTTTGGAGCATCCTAGTACCACAAGTGGAACAGTTTTAAGAGCATAATGACAATGGGAAGGCTGGTGGTGACTAAACACTCCATGATTCAGTTCTGGAAGGTATTAAAGAATGTTGTTCTTCACAAGAGTAGGGAATTTATGGGTAGAGAAGGTACAGAGCCCTGTGAGTGAACAGAAGCATGGAAGGATAATATTTTTAAGGTTGTATTAAGATCTGGTAAAGAGAAGAGGAAAATAAAGGTAGGAAGAAGATGTGAAATGGAAACAGGCCACAACTGTTTTGATTACACCTCTTCAGTTTGACAACAATCTAAGAAAATTATACTTTGTATCACAAAGAAATACTGTTCATGTTCAAGCACCAAGTGAATTATTGTTGTCAATAATTATAAAGAAATGCACAATAATTTGAATATATGTACCTGTAATACTATTTATTTACAGATCTGTATTAGAAAGCAGTTTTGTTAAAACATGGAATCCAGATTTTGTTTAGTCTGTGTGGTATGTCTTTTTATATTAATTGAGAACCTCAGGTCTACTAGAATGTACACTACAGAACAGAGGGATTTTTAGATATTGTTAGTTTATCTGTGCTAAAAATTTCTGAAAGCAATACACCTGTACAGTTCAACTGAAAATAAGTTACACAGCTGTTTTGTAGCAAAGTGTGACATATAATTTCTGGTCTGGGTCATCTTTTTGCTGGGGTTATAGGCCTCATTTAGGCGTAACAGTAAAACTGGGAGTGCCCTGCAAGTTTCACCACGGGCACAGTGTGGGAGACAGAATGACTCAGGGACATCCTTTCTAAAGTACAATTCCTCCCTCACATCCTTCTTGTTCAGGTGAAGGGAACAGCGTGATTTGTGGTACAACCTGTCTCAGCAGTGATTTACAACACCTTCCCATTAAAATCTCTGTCTGCTCACTCCCTTTTGCCACCCACTTACTATAGCATGCAGGGATAGGGGAGAGAGGACAGTGCAAAAGGTAATGTGCAGGGATGCAATATACTGCTTGTAATGACATAAATATCTTATACCTATCCATTAGCCTTCATGTTCCTGTGTCTCTGAATAAGGAGGGGTTGCTTGTCCCCTTGAAGGTGACAAAACTGAACTGCAATTTAGTCTTGGGATTCTTCCTGGTGTTTTTACAGCTGAAGCCTGTTCTGCTACTTACTCAGACTAATACTGTAAATCTAACACACTTTAAGGACCACATTTTCAGCATCATAAACTATCATATCTGTCCATCTTTCAGGTGAAACACTGGCCTTTTATAAAACAGAGAAAATCAGATCTTAGGAGGTGGCAACATCTCTGACTGTGATTGTTTGGATGTTATTGGTTTCTGGAAAATCTCAGAGAAAGATAGTAACAAACATAAACATTAATTAACTCAAACGTTCCAGCAATCCTACTTTGCACGTCTCTGACTAGTTTTTAGACTTCTAACTATGAGGAAATAGTTGGGGGTTTTTGGTTTTGATTTCGTTGGTTGGGGTTTTTTTTGTGGGGGATTTTTTTTGTTTGTTTGTGGGGTTTGTTTTGTTCTGTTTACTTTTAATTTTAAACTTTGCTGTTTTTCCTAACATGATGCCACTTTTCTCTTTTTCCATTTGTCTGTTTCAGAGTAATCTCTTAATCTGTTTTTTAAATTCTTAAAAAACCCTGGTTTTCTCTTTAACTTCTTTTAATGTACTTGTTCTCTAGACATATAACACAGACTATTTTTTACCTTAATCTGCTCTCTTGCCCCTTACTCATTCCTTATTAATGTTTCTTCCTACACAATTCCAGTACCACAAGCACTTCCTATCATTCTTCTCCAAGGATTATTTTCCATCTCTCTTAATGTTCCTCTTTCTTTGTTTTCTTGCTCTCTTTTTTTGTCAGTCTTCAAAGGAAATGTATCCTTCTGCCTTTTCTGAAAGTGTTAGAATGGATAGATGTAGAGGGAGAAAATAGAGGGAGTGTAACAGCTGCATTTTTTCTATATATACATAAAGAATTCTTTCACAAGAAAAAAAATTAAATGCTGACAAAATTGGTTTTAGCATCACATTCCCTCAACTACTGTTCAGGACAAGCTAGAATTTCTGTAAATGAGCACAACAAGAAAAGTTTTAATTGCTAGTTTTCTCTCATAGTTGGAAGCAAGTTTTCTCTCGATAACAGGCCCAACCCTTGGCTGAAAGGATGACTTCCTTCAGTGCAGCAAATAGGGAAGGAGGCTGGACTGTACTATAGAGAATACCTGTAACACTATTTTGATGCCAAGTCCTGAAAGAATAGGATGATGGGAACAGTGGCCAGTAAGACAAGCTCTCACTTGAGGTCAACATTCTCCCTTCATGTATGACCATGATGGTTAGCACTTAGGCTAGATTCTTCTGCAGGAATACTCAGGCTACACTACACCAAGCTGACCATGGACAGGAGGGTAAGACAGCCCCTCAACCCAGTCTTCTGAGCAAAGCAGAACTTTCAGAGCCTTTCAGGAATGTAAGCAATTTAGTTCCTTCCATGTACCTAATGGCAGGACCATTACTCCCAAAAGCATTGTACTGCATTCAAGTGTCTAATAAGTTAAGTGGCTTTCATGACTTAAAGAAGCTGAGCTGAGTAATGTATATAGAACTTATTTTTGGATATCATGGAACGTGAAGATTTAGATTACACAGACACTGACACCGATTAGCAGGCCTAACTCAACAGAGTTTTATTCTTCTTTGTACCACTCACATCATTAGCCCTTCCAATGCCCTCCTATTACAGAGAGCATGCTACATATTACTACCATATTAGTTTGCTTATCTATGATCTATAACAAAATTCTGAACAATAGTATGGCTTCCTTCTGCAGAGCTGTGTGTTATTCCCCATCTGCTGGTTTTTTATTCTATCCTGCATTTCAAAAATATCGGTCTCATGGGACTTTGTGATTACTAGGTTTCCTAAGGTTTCCCTTAGATGATAGGCAGAGATAGAATGACAAGGCAATAATAGACAAAATTGTCTTTTTAATTGTTCCATCTTGAAGTCATTATTTCCAATGGGATATATCAATACCAACATTTTAAAAGCTCAGAAGATACAGAATCAGGTCGCAATATGAAATGTAACACTTGGTTCTAGCTAGCAGAAAACTGAAGGGGGCAAGAGATGAAGCAAAACACCAGCATCCTTAGGTCAGGGACCCCAAGCAAAAGTTATGTCTCAGCTGCAGCCCCATCACTCAAGGAAGCAGAGGCAATAGTCTGGCAACATCTGCTTGGGCATCATATCCCACAGAGGGAATAAAGCAGTAGCATCTTAAACTCTAATTCACAGAAGTTTGCTGCCAAAACACAGTACAGAAGCATGCTGGAAATGTTTCTTTCATATAGTCTTGCTATGGAAACATGCTGGAAGAGAACATGCTGCCACAAAGCACAGCCACCCCTTATCTCTTTTGAAGACAATACGGCTTGAGTCAGTTGGCCGAATAATAAAATTTGGCCTCCAGTGGTTAAACTGAATAGAATTCTCTAGCCACAGAAGACAGATTAATCATATGATATGTTCAAAAATTTGTTCATGCTAATAATTACATCTTTACTGGACAGAAAATATCATTATGTGATCATACTTACTTTAGGCCATTAGCCTCTCTTTCCCCTTTTTCTGAATATGGAGGAATAAACGATGGTGTAATTACAGTGGTATAAAATTATGTCCCTCTTGGAGGGGGGATGGAGAAGATGGTCTTATAATGACAATACAAAGTTGAGATTGTAGACTATTACCTTAAAATATTTATTCTCAGTTACTCTCTCAGTTCCATTAGCATCTGTAATAAGTAGCATGTTTTAAAGACACTCACGTACATGGACCTTCACAGAGTTGCATTTTTCTCTCATGGTTGCAAGTTCATGATTGGTGTGAAAATAGGTGTCTGTTAAAAATGGTGGGGAAGAAATATAATCACTACATATTCATTCGTGCTAATTTGTCTCTTTATGAGCATAGCCAACTAGCCTGTGTTCAGCTATCTCCAAACCATCTATACCGACTATTAATCAGAGTTTGCAGAAAACCTTGTATCTTTTTTTTTTTCCCCTATTCATGAAGGCACTTCTGAGAATAATAATTACACTACTTAGCCTTTATCTAGTGCTTCTCATCTTTCAAGTGCTTCACAAATATTAATTCACTAATTAATCTTCCCAACAACTCAGCTTACTCCCACTTTACAGATGGAGAAGCATTAGTAGAGAGGGCAAGTGACCTGCCTGAGGCCATAGAGAGTAGAGAAAAGGGAGAGACCTAAGGGGAAAGATGCTTATGACTAGAAAGAAATAGAGGCAGATGGGACAATTATGGTGATGGGTCAGCAAAGAGTCATAAGATTCCAGTGAAAAATTTAGCATACCACCGGAGGGCAGGCAGTGCTAGTCTTATTGTGCATTATACAGTCACTCAGTATGCCGAAGGATCCACAAATAAAAAAACTGAACTAATTGACAAATAAAACATATTGTGAAATTCCACAGTATTTTTTTTTTTTTTTTTAACAGCAAAATACAGTCTGTTCTTAGATACTGGCAAAATCTTAAAAGTAATCATGAGCACAAAACTAAGGTCAGGAAACTATAAAAATCTAATTTATTGGGCACATCATTTGATGGAGGGTTATCTGTACTCCAAATTTGATCAACTGCCCAATACTAGTGGCATAAATTCAGTTAGGATTTTTATGCCTGGCTTATTTTGCATCTAAGGAGGCTGACAGAAAGCATACTGCCTCCAAAGACTAGATATAGATCTCATATATAGTTCAAACGTGTAACAAAACAGACTTGCCTCTCAAACCTTGCCTTTTCTGCTTTCCGGATTACATCTGTTCAGTTCTCCAAATGTTCCACTTTTTGTTTATTTGTTTGTTTTCTAGTTTTTATTATAAAAACTTCTTTTTAATCCAGTTCACCCAAATTATTGCAGGAAAACACATTTCTACACTAAGACTACAGGAGAACATGGGTTAATATTATTGTGTGGTACTGCTGTCAGGAAGACTTTTTCATTAAGGCTGTGAGATACATCATTGTCCAGAATTTAGGACAGAATTTAGCAAGATATCCAAGCTAAATCCATGAACTGACTGACTACATTACACATACCTACTCAAATCATAAAGCTCCAAATGATTACAAAAATATTGAAAGTACTGTATGGCCCATGCAGACTTAGAACAAACTAAAAATATACCTTGATACCTGTATGAAATCTACCAGGTGTACAAACAATCAGGTCGAGTTGGGATTACTTTTGCCTCTCTTTGAGAAGTTTTGCTTTCTGCTCCACTGATATGGTAAATGTTGCACTTGCATTTCATGCTGACATTGATGTTGTGCATATAATACTGCATTGTGCCGATCAGCGATGACAGAAGCAAGGTGGTGAACAATCTATATACTCTCATTTTCAGAAGTCTCACACTACACTGATATCCAAGAGTACAGAAAGCCCCAATAAGAACAAAGAGGAGAGAGGAGGAATGCAAAAAAGCCACTGTTAATTTCAACCACTACTGTAAAATATACGCTGCAAGGTTCAGTGCTAAAAGGGGAGCTCCTAGTCCTGCACCCAGTGCATTCTTCTGACATGTTGCTCCCTTTTTTTTTTGAATGCCCTTAGAATGAAATATATTTACCTACAGAGTAGATACACCTATTCAGTGTCTTGGAAAATTGTCTGTTTTCTAATATCTAAGAACCAGACTGAAAACTATTATTCCAAAAAAGAATAATCAAAATATATTTCTTTGCTTCCATAAGGATTTAAAAGTAAAGACGCAGTTTTCCCTCTTTCTGAGTTTTACATGCTTTTAAAATGAATTCTCCCTACAATATTTATGTAAGATACATATTCAGAAAAAAGTTTTCCTGTAAATGACAAGATAGAATAAAGCCTTTATCAGTGCTGTTTTGATGTTATTAACACAAGTTTATCATGGCTTCTGCATTGGTAAGCTTTTCAGCCACTACACATGCTTACCAACCCAATCACTGACAACAACAAGCAACTTATCACTTATGATCTCAAGTTATGTAGTGGTGAGAAAAAAACCCCAAACAACTGGGAAGAGCTTCTGCAGCATGGTGTAATCAGGATGACACTATTAAATTTTGTTATTTCATCCAGTGATAAAATTTCTATTTTGCTTTTGAGATACAATTGTTTTTATGTTATTACAAAAATGATCACAAAACTTTTGTAACAGATCAAAGACATAGGTACAGGAATGATGAGAAGGTTGCTCAATAATGACATGAGGGTATCATACCAAAAACAAATACTGCATTTTGCCTGGGAAGGTTAGTTAGGTTTGCCTTGCTTAAAGCCAGCCCAGGCAAGGCCACAGACCACTCTCACTGCAATTTGGAGCACTGTCAGAAAGAACTTCAGCAGATGGGAAAAGCAACAAAGAAACCAAAGATCATGGCTCAGCTGTGATGTGGCTCAGCATGGAGGAGAAAAGCCCTGTTTATGTAACAGCAATAATAAAGGCAAGGACAGAGCCCAGAGCCCTGAAGCCCCCCAGGTGGGTGTTACAGCTGCCAGGTTACACACAAGGTGCTGCAGCTTCCTCTCGTGTTTCCTTTCTTCAACTCAAAAAGGAAGAGACAGATTTTATCAACATCTCTCCAGAATTATATTTGAAGGCTGCTGAGTAAGGATGAAGTGCAGAAGTGCTGGTTCTAGAAACTTAATTACTGTTTTAGGAATGAAGTTCTTCTAAACAACAATTACTATTTCTTTATTTTACCTACAACTTTGTCAAAAACTAGGCAGTGCTATGCAGTTCAATACTGTAAGTTAAATGAATAGTTATCACGGTAAGGCATATACTGGTTCTTAGATGTTGGGACCTACAAGTAAATCAGCTTTACCTATCAGCTCATCTTTAATTAAAAATTGTTAAAACAATCTGAAGGTTGCCGATGATAACATTTTTAAGAGCTTCAGGTTATTTTAGGCTAAGTAGGAGTGTCAGTTTTGTTTTTCTAGCACTCTTTATGTTTGCATAGGCTCTAGCTTTGTATTCTTCTACCGGGAAACAATATGTAATTATCTTGGATATCTTCTTTAATTGCTTAACTGAAACTATAGAAAATGGCATAAAGTAAACTCTCTGTATCACAATGACATTTGCACCGCAGCACATTTGCAACCAACCAAAAACATATTTGTCCTATATCAGTAATGATATAAAATATACAAATTATTTATTTATGATGATATTAATAATAAAATATTAGTTTGCTGAAGAAAACACTGTATTAATAATAAATAATCCTGGTATTCATGAGCATTAAACCAGGATGAAATTCCTTTAATTTGGTTTAGAAAACAATTAAATACAGACTTATACTAATAGAACAGAACTCTACTGCCTTGTAAACAGTGGTAAAATACATGCCTTGGAACAATCTCTAAATAAGCAGCTGAATAAGAAGTGTGTTGTAATAATGGATTAGTTTACTGTGCTGTATCATTGAGCATTAATTCTGGAAGTCCTACCTTTTCAGAGAAAAAGTTCTGTATTAATAAAAGACACGCAAAGTCTAGAATTCAAATACAACACATGAAAACGAAACAGAAAAAAAAAGTGTTTTGTGGCATTTATTTTCTAATTTGGGAAAATATATGTTTCATGATAAATCCACACATATCATTCCTTCAAAAGCCTAACTCTTCAAAGCAAGGAAACAAAGAATAATGAAATAATGGCTAGGATGGGTTAGAAAAAAAAATTCCTGTATTTAAGTATACCTGTTACTGTAACAGTTCCAGTGTAACTTGTTCTTCCAACAGGTTTTTACAGTGTTCCACTCAGTCTCTCAAAAAGTAACACACTTATGAAAGTGACCTTTCTAAATAGTTGGGCTACTTTTCAAGTGTATGCATCTTTCCCATTATTTATGTCTACCCCCACATCAACTTTTCGTCCTTTATATTTAACTTGCTCAGATTGTGAATGATCTTCCTTCTTGTTTTTCAAAACTGTTTTCTGAAGTACACAGGGAAGCTGAGGCAACCGTGATGACTTGTACCCATCTGTAGCACAATGCTGTCTGGTTTTATGCCTCATTCTCAATAGTAACAGACATATTTCCAGTCTCTTCACTTCCATTTAGAATGTTACAATAGAATCATACAATGGCTTGGGTTGGAGTTAAAGACCATCTAGTTCCAGCCCCACCTTGCCATGGACAGGGACACCTTTTATTATATCAGGTTGCTCAAAGCCAAATCCAACCTGGCCTTGAACACTTCCAGGGAGGAGCAAATACAACTTTTCTGGGCAGTCTCATCCAGTGCCTCGTCACCCACACAGTAAAGAATCTAATATATCCTAATTATTCCTAACATTCCTAATATATCACCTAAGTCTACCCTCTTTCAGTTTCAGACTGTTACCCTTCATGCTATCACTGCAGCCCTTGATAAAGAATCCTTCCCCACCTTTCCTTTAGACCTTCCCTGTAAGTACTGGAAGGCCACTTAAAAAGTTGCCCTTGAGCCTTTTCCAGGCTGAACATACCCAACTCTCTCAGCCTGTCCTCAAAGATGAGGTGCTCCAGCCTACAGATCATCTTTGTGGCCCTTCTCTGGACATTCTGCATTTAATATAGTCCTAATGGACATTAGAATCTGTCTCTGTATTCTTATTCTGCATTATAATTTTATTCTGTAGTCATTTACAATACTTTTGACACCTAAATAATACCTCCACAGTCCAAAAGCCACTAACCAACAACTTCAAAGAATAATGAATGACCTCTTCCTCACAGGGAAGATATTCAAACCCTCTGATCATCTTAATGGCCCTCCTCTTGACTCACTCTATCAGGTCCATGTATTTGTTTGGTTGGTGGTCCAGAGCTGGACACAGTACTTCCCACATCATCCTTCCCAGTACTGGACACTGCCTCCCACAACATCCTCCAAGGTAAGCTAAGGAAGTGTATGTTAGATGAGTGGACAGTG
>JANIJG010013609.1:12910-26617 GCA_024611175.1 Megaceryle torquata | reverse complement strand
CCGGCAATTGAGAAGCGTAAGACATCATTAGTCCACATCTAACAACTAAAGAAAGAGACATAAAGCAAAGCAAAGAATGTGAAACCAAAAGTCACAGCAGTAACAGTACAGTTAAACTTGGTATAAACGTACTTCCTAGTATCTACCCAGTTTTTAACTGTTATGTCCACACTTCCATTGCACCTTGGACTCCTAATATATGTTCAGTATTGGGATGGTGAGTCATAAGCATCCCGAGTCCTTTGTCATGGTGGAATATCAGGTAGATGTTGATGATTTCTTCATCCTCATTGTAGGATGCACTTGTCATTTTTATATGTTTGATAACAGGTTTTACACTTTGCTTTTTATTTGATGGCATGAAACTTCCTATTATGTCTGAATTTATTCAATTTGTCTGGTTTATATATATTAGATACCTGTATTTTGTTTTCTTTGCCAACCCAAAACTTAATTTTTTTCAGTTCCTAGGTCAGCAGTTTACTGATAATTATTGAAGTGTTCTTTGGGAGCTTTGGGAGTTTCAGTGACAGTTTCTATCTCCACTCTTGTTATTCTACGCATGCCCTACACATGCACACTGCATCTTGCATTCCCACTTTTCAAGTCTTTTGTTATTTTACCAGGTCTATATACCTGTATATATTACTACATCAGTATGTTAAAGTTATAAATATTTCATTCTTCACAGAGTAATTACTCATTTCTTACTCTAAAATTATGGTGACACTATGCAAATATAAACAAAATTAATCAGGCATAGATACTTGGTCATTAGAAGAAATGCTGTTACAGATAAACCAAGTGAAAACATCCCCCCAACAGATCAAGCTCAGAAAAAGCCTGAAAAGCCTTAGTTCTGATACCCTGCAAACTCAGCACAAAGCTCATGCTCTGCAACCAGCAGCAGTACTACTGTATTTGCAGTACTAACAAGGAAAATGTGAAGCAGAAATGGCTCCTACTGTGGAAATATTGTGGTTCATCTACACCAGAGCTGTACAACCCGTGGTGAAATTCTTCCAAGCCTTATTTGCCTCTGACACTTAAGAATGAGAGCACTCATCCCAGCCTCATACTTCACAGGAGCAGGTGTGCAGCCTAGAAGGGACCATACAGGGCCTGCATCACAGCCCTTGTCTCTCGTCAAAAGTACAGAAGTGGCCATGTGGTAATTTTGATTCAGCAGAAAAGGCAATGTGCACAAGAACATCAAAAGTTCCCAGCACCCCATCTAAATTTCTGATTTTATTGTGGAGAGATGACAAATCATTGTATAACTGTATTTCAACACTTCTTTTCACTGAGGAGTTAAATGAAGCAGACTTTTTGTGTTGAAAAATGAGTGCAACAAAGGTTTTAATAGTTTCTTGTGCATTTGTGCATGGTCACAGAAGCACAAAGAAGGAATTTTGCTGGCCATTCACAAGCTGACAGACAGGCAACTGTTAAGCAAGTCAAAGAATGAAATGCGGTAAGCAAGAGAAAGTCACAACACCCTTTACAAGGTAGCAGATTTTTTAATCTCCTCTCTCTCTTTTCCAATATATAACTAAACTAAATATTCTTGTCTTATCAGTTATTAATAATAAATAACCTATATTATTCTTGTTTTGTACACTGTTGTTCTCTTAACCCTGCACCATGTTATAAAGCACTTAAAAGCACATGGTCACATATGCACATCATGTGCATATCAGCTAGAGAGCATTGTAAGCACAACATGTAAAGTTTGTTTAAACAAGGAAGCCACCAAGTCTGGCAAGAAGAAAGATCATCTGGAAAAGAAACAGATTTGTTTCTCAGACTTATTGATTTAATGTTTCATATTCAGAAAATTATTTGTGATTTTGTTTTGGTTTATTTTTCCAAAAGTCTTTCTCTTGTACTTTGTGTTTTTACCTTGGTTGTTAAAGGCTTGTATATCCAAATAGCAAAATCTAACTCAAAATTCTGTAAGTTGTAGGCATCCTAGGACACATGCCTTTTACTACTGTTCTTTTTCTATCGTTATGTCCAAGCTATTTGAGTATCACAGAGACAGTAAGCAAAAGGGTAAAAAAAAAAAAATTAATTTTTGTCTGCAGTATCTCTACCTGTCATATCAGTAAGTTTCCATGTGATCACAAACATTAGAGCCCTACTTAAGCAAGATACAAATCTCAGGGCTTTCTAAGGGATTAGTTTTCAGACACATATTTTATAAATGTGAAAAGGGGCTGGGAAAAGCCCTCAGAAATTCCAACCTGATAGAATTCACTGGAATGCTGTACCACACTAAAATTTTGTTTTGATGTTCCCCATATCAAAACAATAATTCCTTTCTAAAGAATTATGATAATAGTTCTATAGAACGTCAGGCAGAAGGTTAATCAGTTCTAATGCTAAGAGTTTACTTACAACACCTTTAAGTCTGCCACTCCATCAGACTACTTGACTGTATTTGGAGTAAGTTATCTTCCCAAAAGATCAAAGAAGGCAATTTCAGTTTTGGGATGCAATTTCCTCAACAGTTTTGTAGCACATCGCGATAAACTTGCTTTACAGGATCAGTGGGAGGTATTATTATTCAAATGGCACTAGAGCCTCCAACAGTCTCCTGTTTCTGAACCTTCTTGGTGTGAATTGACAAATGAGTAATGGAAGGAAAGCTTATAGTAGAAAGGTGTTTCTTGCTTTGATCCCAATCTGATAAACATAAACAGCTTGACAGAAGAACATAAAAAAAAAAAATCCACTTAATATCACAAGTAATATGCAAAAGTTCTAATTGCTTAGAATTTACATATATTTTTAAAGTTAATTGTGCTCCTGTTCTACCAAAAATATGTTAGAATTCTTATACACGGGATATGTTCAAAGTTTTGTTTGATGATGTGCCCAAAGAAGTGAAAGCAGCAGGAATCTTCTTCATCAAATCTTTGGTTTTGTTAAATCATATAGTCATTGACGAAATAGAGAGGAAATAATTTCATGGGAGCATGATTAGTAAATATAATGGAATTTCAAATATTTTGAATACTTACTAAAGGGTAACAGAAAACTGTCATCTACAATATTTGAACTTGATTATTAATTTAATGGGGATTAATTAACACAGTTCCTAAGTGATGCCATGATCCGCCAAATTGACTAGATGTGGAACAATCTGCAGCCTACAATTTCAGAAGACATGATCTATACATTCAAAGTCAGTGCTCATAATCAGATAGAAACTGAAAACTGTAAGGAAGAAAATACTTTCCATCTTCATTCTTTCCTTATACAAAGAAGATTTAATTGGTTGATTATTTGCTACATAGGGACAACATCATCTTGCAGGAAGCACATATATATTTTAAAGTATGCAGAGATTAAGCTGTGCAAATGAGTTCCTTTTCATAAAAATTCATGTTTGAGTGGAAACTCTCAATCGTTTCTTCCACCACCGCAGCAAAGTTTGTCTCCCACCTTCAGAAATATATCCAGAAGTTACAATATCTCTGTATGTAATGCTTCCACATTCTTCTGGTAGGGAAACACCATTGACTAGATTTCCACAAAACAACTTTGGGCAGCTATATCCCCATTCATATTAAAACAGTCATAATCCATATGGACCCCCAAATTAGATATTTTTCAAGTAGGTTTTCATGTAGAGTTATTTTTAATTGAAAAGTTTTATGAATCTGTTCCTGTTCTTCCATATTACAGTAACTACATGAAGAATCCAGGCAGGGTTCATCTGAGTTTTTATTCTCATGTATGTATTTCAGGTCTATTAAGAAAAAGTTTATCAGCATGCAAGACCACTATTCAGCAGTTTGTAGAACAGAATACATAAACATTTACTAAAGGGAAAACAAACCATTTGAAGAAATACTGTTTCAAGGTCTCCTACACAGCTTTATATGAATCCTCATGTCTCAGTTGAAGTGAATGACATTTTACACCAACTAATAAATTGTCCATTGTTATAGTCTCAATCAAAATGAGAAAGTTTGTCTTTCAAATTGGACCGTGTGACTGACAATTAGGTCTTTACTAAACAATGAGGGCTTGAAAAAATCCATCCAAAAAATTTACTTTTCCTATGTTTTTCAAGAGAGTAAATGTTTTTCTTACATGCACTTGTTTTCTTGCTTCTGTCCCATAAAATCATAATGCTAATAATTTTACTCAAGTCATATACATAGAGTGCCTTGCATAGTACAATTCACACAGTCTATGTTGCTAAATGTACACTGCAAAAATGGTTCTTTTTCTCTTTTGCGAGTCACCCTAAGATGCATATAAATTAGTTAGACCTACCAGAAATTATCTTTAGTGACCTTCTTGCAAACTACAGGCTTTCTTTGTCGTTAGAGGGATGTTTATTGTTCTCCCATTGTTTCTGGAGAGTATAAGGTAGAGCTACATATTGTATTACAAAATTGTACTAATCTGTAATATCAGTCATACTTCAGGAAGACTGGTACAATGTCACCACTGTTACTTCACTGTTGTCTTCCACAAGATCAATGTTAAAACTTAAATTGTATAAATAATTAGAAAAATGGATCAATTTTATTTGAAGAAGAGAAAAAGAAGCTGCAACTACTGCAGTAATCAAAGTATGCCTAAAAAAATAATAAGTTCAGAAATAAAATATTATTAACTGCGGACATCAAGATTTAATGCAGCTAGCAATTAAGCCCTACATAGCTATTCACTCACTCCCCCACAGAGTTGTGTGGGGGAGAATCAGAAGAGTAAAAGTGAGGAAACTCATGGGTTGAGATAAAGACAGTTTAATAATTAAAAGGAAAAAATAATAAATTGTAAGAAAAAACAAAACAAAACAAAACAAAAACAAAAACAAAACAAACCCGCACACACACACACAAAAACCAGCAAAAAAAAAACAAGGAAAAAAAAAAAAAAAGGCGAAAAATAACCCCCAAACCACAAACCAGCAAACAGAGAGGAAACTAAAACCTAAGGAAAACAAACTATGCAGAAGAAAACAATTGCTAATCAATGACTAGCCAGTCTCTGAGGGTTGGCAGCCCCTGTCAACCTGCACCCCTGCCAGCTCTTATGGCTGAGCATGACATGATATGATACGGGATATCCCTTTGCTTCATTGGAGTCATCTGTCCTAGCTGCTTCCCCTCCCAACCTTTTGCCCACCCACAGCCTACTCACTGGTGGGGGAGTGTGACGAACAGAAAAGGCCTTGACTTAGTGTTAGCAGTGCGCAGTAATAATGAAAACATCTCTGTATTATTAATACTGCTTTCAGCACATTGCAGCTACTGTGAACAATTTTAACTCTATCCCAGACAAAATCAGTACAATAAGAAATGGAGAATAAGATGGGATAGGATGTGTGGCTCTTTATTCCCTATTAGATATCTAAAATGACAACATCAGAACAAGTATGCCATAGAGACTACTCAGTAAAGTATAAATGCAAGATAGAGGGATAGAATTTAGTCTCCTATGCACTACTGGTGATAAGTAAAACAGTTTCTGAAAGAACATTTTAATATCTCATACACTCAGAATGGCCCTAAACAGGAGAAATTTTATGGACAGGATTTTCCTCTGGAGTCTGTTTCAACTGCAGAAAAATTATTTATTTTTATATTTATTAGGCACTTGAACACTTTAATGCAAGTTGAATATCTATTTTAAAGAAATAATCTATTATAGGAACCATATCCATAACAAAAGGACCTCTGTCATGAGTTTATTCACCACAGAATCTGATACATATTTTTGCAAACACAGAGAAATAGGTTCTGAAGAACATGAAGACTGATTTTACCTTTTACAACATGGCAACTGTATTGCTCTCTATTTTCAAAACAGAAATAGAATTCTCCATGTTATTGTAAGTACAATTCCTCTGTCTCCATAGTACTAAAGGCTGTCTTCTGTGCCAGAGGGTCTCCAGGTTTCTCTCACATGTAGTATACCTTTACAGAGATTATCTCTTCTTGCTAGGCAATCACTGACAGAGAGAATTTTTCCTCTTTTGATTAACAAACATCTCAGTTAAAATGAGCTATCAAAAAATTAGTTGCCTACTTTATAGTTAATAACTACATGTTCACAGTAGTCAATGGAAATAGACTGGTTCCTCCAAGCTGCAAGTCTTTTCCTCTCAGAAAACCCTTTAAAGGTGGGGTGAATTGCTTTCAAGAAGATACTGTCTCATTCTATTGACAATGGCTGGCAATGACACTGCCAGCTCAGATTCTGAGTGTAATTCAGCTACCTAAATATAGGTGTCTAGTATAAATTGAAAAGCTATTGGGTACCTTTCCTAGCCTATAGCTGCTGACCTAGGAGAACACAGGTGTCTTCTGTGTTCCTGTCTCTTTAAATTGTAAACAGCTAGACATTAAAATAATTTTTAACATTGTACTGGAAATGTCTTGAACTAAAATTTCAGAACTAAATTCTCTCTATCTAGATAGAATTATTAGCTTCAGGACATCTTGGTACAGTGAAAAAAAGTTCTGTGTGTGAACTAAGATGTAGAAAAGGAGGCTCTAATCTTTCAGTATTCAGGGCATACTCATGCTGCTTAAGTAATTAATTATGGAATGAAAGTTCAAGTTGTAATAAAATTTGGAGTGGCATGAATTAGTTCAACAGAATTGAAACTGGGGTATCCTGCTAATATTAGTGAAGTGCACACAGTTGGTTTTAATATTCATGTCATTCATCAGAGAGATTTTCATTACCTGCAGTTCCACGGTATTAATCCATTTGAAAGAGGCAGACTATTGAAAATTCATGACAGCAAATTCATGTAGGGGAATTTAAAAAAAGGTGCCACTTCTGTCATGCCAGTCCAGTATCACCAAAATTAGTAATGTTTATTGATGTCAACAAGGACAAAGCCAATTTGTACACAAATGCAAAATGCACAGAATGAAAGAAATAAGATTATGAATTGTGGGACTGATCTGACTGCTAGAGGTAGTAAATTTTTGATGAAAGGCAGATATATACAAAGCAAATATCCTGATTTGAGATATCTCTCAACTATCTTTATGGAGAAAAAATTTGTTTTACAAGGGCATAAGTTAGGACATCAGGTGTTTTCAGGTCAAAAACTATCTGCTTTCTTTTAATTACTACAAAGCAACTAACAGTACCAGAAAAATATGTAAACAACCAGATTAGCCATTTAAAAGTAGAGGAGATTAAAACTATCAATGCAATTTAATACTATGCATTTTTTTCTATTATTACATGTGTACATATATTGCTATCTCATCTAATCATATAAGGTATAATAATCATCTATGGTATATTACATAATAATAATACATATTATTGAATATGTATTTCACTGTATTATCTATAAAATATTATATGATATATTGTAAATCATACTCTTCCTAGTGATTAATATTTTGGGAAGTGTTCTTTTGTCAATAAAACATTGATTTTTTTTTTCCCCTCATTCCATTTCTTGTTTTGCAGTGGCTCGTAGTTGTTTACTTAAAGACATGAGGACAGGCTTCTATGAAAGAAAAAAAAAACCAAAACTTTGGTGTATTATATTTTTTTAAAAGATTAAGTATCCTAAAAGGAAATTGTATTTGGAAAGTAATTAGAAAACCTAACTATAGATGTTTTGTGGTTTTACTTCATCCTATCTGTCCTCCATCTGCCATTCTAGAAATTATTTCCTTTATGCCTGTATTTGTCATATCTCTCAGTCATAATATTTGTCAGGTATTAAAGACATTTAGCACGGATGTATCTGTTCAGATATTCAATTTTTATTTTCATTTCAACCATATTTCACATTTTCCTAAAATTTTCCTGTCACAGAATAGTATACATGAAAGATTAGTGCCATGTTTATGGAATTTGGATTAAAATTACTTCAGACTAACAAACTGTTTGTATGTGTATGCTTTTGTAAAGCATAGATTTAGCTACTTAGCTGCTTCCTAAACTGTGGATAACTGTCTTTGATCTACTGTGGTTGTAACAATCTTACTCTATATATCAGATTTTCATCCAAGTAAAAGATACTGATGAGATTTTCTAAAGTCCCATGGCTAACTTTTTATCAGTGGAAATTAATGTGAGTTTTCACACAGTGTCAGTTACAGTGGCAACCAGTGAAGGACATTATGTTCAGTCAGATTCAGGGTCAAGAAAGAAGAAATATATTTTAGAGTATAATTTTCTCCCTACTTTTCTTAGGAAACATGTATTATTATCAAATTATTCAGGATATGACCTTGTTTCAAAATGATTAAACACTAGTGTAAATGAAAAAGCTAGTGGTGCTCATGGACTATGCTTGAAATACTGCTTAAGCCTCCCTCTACTATGTCAGATACTTTGTTTTATCAAATATTCCAGCTTAGAAACAAGATTATGAGCCATTGGACCTGATATTTTGCTGTGACAGATAACCACTTATAAAAAAATAAACTAAAAACCATACAGATCTACATTTGAAATGGAGCTTATTTTCAGGTCTCAAAAGTACTTTCAAAAGGCTGTTCCAGAACTTTTTTAATGGGAAGGAA
The DNA here is from genome assembly GCA_024611175.1 of Megaceryle torquata. Classification (NCBI taxonomy): domain Eukaryota; kingdom Metazoa; phylum Chordata; class Aves; order Coraciiformes; family Cerylidae; genus Megaceryle; species Megaceryle torquata. Next base: position 18,086 of record JANIJG010013609.1, on the reverse strand, counting down.
CCTTCTGATGATCTCTAACTTTTTTAAAATTTATTTTCCTACATAATTTATTTCTCTTTGTACTAAAGCTGTCCTTCAATTCATACAGTATTCTTACATAGTCATAGATAGTAAACACATTCTCTCTTAGCATTTGTTTTTCTGTACTGAATAAACCACATCATTTTATTCTCTGTTTGTAAAATTCCATTTCATTTTATTAATATTTCTCTGTACTAGCTAAGTTTGAGTTCATCCTTCTGAACCATGGATGACTAAAACTATATACTGTATTTTATAGAAAGAAACAGTAAGACTTTGAACAGAGGTAACAATCCCAGCTGTTTAAACTATGTTGTTGGAAAAAAAAAAAAAAAAGGATTCCAGATGATTTCCTCATTCCTGAACTGATCTCCTTGTCACACTTTCATGGAAGTACTATAGCTAGACAATTTTCTTTCCCAATAATTATCTAATAATAATGTCCCAGGTTGTATCAGACATTTTTGTTATTAGTCCCTTGGTCACCAATTTTACTACCTGCATCATTCCATTTAATTCTATTTCTATCACTTATGTTTACAAAGTTCTTTATATGTGGTATCTCAAACTTCTGTATTGAGAAGTATTGAAAATATGTTAGTTTCAAGCCTGTCTCAGAAACAAATTTAATTAGCACATATCCAATTTTTATGCCAATGTAACTCAAGGAAATGTGTGTCATTCTTGCTAGTTATTTCACTTCAGACTTAGATTTCTCCTTTCAGTATTACCCGTTTCTATCTTCCTGTGAGATAGATATCAATCACTCTGCAAGCTGTCCAATTAATTCTTATCTTTTCCAGTCCCATGTGACACTAGAGCAAATATTTTACTGTCTTGGAGGAAGAAGTGATATACCACATTTCCTGAAGCTAGAAATAAGTTTTCTTATCATAGAAACATATCATGTTAGTTCAGTGTGACATACCTCTGGTAAACTCAATAGAATTTTACAGCAAATTCTATTTCTTAGACATCTGCCTTAGATGATATTTTTTTCTAATTCTGAATGTTTACACTTTACTAAAATGAGCAGAAAATTTTCCTATTTTTACTTACTGTTTCTGGTACTCGAATCATGTGACACTACTCAGCTTTATATCTCAGTTAAAAATTTGCTTCTGAACATGTAAACGATGAAGCTATAAAGCACAGTGCTACCCCATTATGGTTATACTCCTAGGGACTCTGAACTCATTTCACAGACTTGTTCATAATCTCTCTGTTAAGGGTTCCCTGGCCACCAAAATGGATAAAGATTAAAGGTGGGTATACCTACCTCTTCTCTTCTCAATCAGCTCCCTGAAAAAAAGGTCAAAGGACCTTAAAATCCCAAACCAAAACCAACCAACCAAACAAACAAAAAAAAACAAAACCAAAACAACAAACAAAAGCCCACAGTAAAACAAGATGTCTCAGCACTAAACAAAAGAGGATAGGAGACCTATTTGTAGGTCTAAAGCCAGATAGTTCATATCAGTATTGCTTATGGCTATTTCTATAGGACAATTATCTTGAAGAGAGGTAGATGCAGTGGTCCAAAACAGAGGTAAGAATTAAGTACATTCATAAAAAAAATGGGTCCTAGTGCATGAGATTGCTTCCTGGACCTCTTTTATCCATCAGTACAAAGGGCAATAAATAGAAAAGGAGAAAGAAAGGGGGTTTTCTTTCCACTGTTTTCTTTCAGGCAGGTCCTTGCTTTCAGTCTGGGTTTCAGTCAACTAACAGCAAATTCAGTATAGCCTCCTTTTGTTCCTGGGAGGCTATTTCCTGAACCTCTGAAGCCTGTCTGTTCTTCAGTTCCTCGTTCTTCTAAATGAGTTGTCCTTGATTTTCAATTATGCCTGACAAAAAAACCACAGCCTTTTGAAATTTCCTCCCCCCTTCCATACCAAGCATACTATTTGCTCTTCCAGAAAACACACAACCTTCCTTTTCTCCAGAGAGCGAATATTTATATTTTTATAAAAGTATTATGTGTCACATTCCTTGATGTGCATTTCAAGTGTTGGAAAATGCCATGGGGACATATACCAACCAATGGAATGAACCAGGTCAATGCAGTTATATCAAATATAATTATTTGAGTAATTACCGAGTAATTATTTTCCATATTTTATATAAAGTCTTGCACAAACATTTACAATTGTTAGATAACAAACAATAATTTATTGGGATCTTCTATTGGGGAATCAAATAGCTCAATAGTCACTACATGGATGGCAACAGAAGTCTGTATTGCAGATGTCCTTGCAACAGCGTCTTCAGCTCAGTCAGGTGAAACTTCCTGAATTGCTCTTCTGCTGAATTTTTATATACAGCTGTCCCATGGTCCTTAGCGACCACTCCCATCATATGCATGATCTGTTTCTATTGATTATATTAAAGCCTGTAAAAAATACCTCCTAATTATTTTCACTATGTAAAAAAGAATATCCTACATGGTAATTTCTGCATCTACAGGAAGAGCTTTTATTGAAAATTTAGCAATATCTATGTACAATTTAGTCAATTCTGCAGTCGGAACAACCTGAGAAAGTGTCAGGGATGGCCAAATTGTCTATCCAGGCTCAGCATATTTAAGCATAGAAATAGTGCCTATCAGTCAGTCTATATGCAGCAGGTGCTGCCTTGAAGAATCTTTGGGACTACCTGGATTTGACACTTGATGAGCTCTTGTTAGTTAGTCAAATACTTTGCTGTGAAGGTAGTTATGAGTTCTATATGGAGAAGTTAGAGACAAGGTGATTATCTGTTATTGCATCTTGGAGGATAACTAGACAGCTAGGAAGCTCACAACAAGCCTTAGAATTAATGAAAAAGTGCATGAATGTGCACACAGACATAACTCTGGTGTGTAGGCTGTAATAGCTATAGCACAAACTTTCATTTCAACCTGGCATTTATTCTGTAAATATAATAGCTCTTGCCATATAGGAAATTACAATTTCATCAGTATTCCTCAGTTATTTTCCCGACTTTTACATGAATGCTTTATTTCATTCAAGTTAATATCATTCAAAGCATCATTAATACTAAAGAATTATGTTAATACACAACTGCATAATAACCTAAGATCCATCAAAAAAGAGGATGTTATTTAAAACAAGTGTTTTCATTATCTTCTATAGTTAATATCCCATGAAAGTTTAACAAAGTATGAATCAATTAAAAATGCCATTTCTTTGCTAAAATTTGTAAATATTTGAAATTATTATTTTTTCTACAAGAACTTGTAAAAATTAAAACAAAATTAAATGCTGGAAAACATTACTTATTTCATTTACATAATGCATAGTATAATATGGACTCGGAATAAGCATTACATGTCAAAACATTTTTCTAGATATTGTAGAAACTCATGCAGATTTAATTACCAATTGCCACAGAATTCAGTTTTTTTATTGTAAGAGGCCTGTGAAGGAAAATTATTCTTAACTGAAAAAATGCCTTTTTCTGTCAGTCAGGGCCCATCCCATCACCACAGATAAAAGCAGGGCAGCTTTTAGGGAACACCATTGCAAGCCCTGTCTGGGACATTGGGCACCTCCCGGGGATGAGGATGGGCTAAGGGTAGGCTGGGGGTGGGCCTAGCTCAGTGGAATTTGTGTCTGGGCATGGCAGGGCTCTGCAGAGTTGGAGATGGCCTTGCTGTGGCATTACTGAGACAGGGGCTGACAGCCTCAGGGGTTTGAAATGGGGTCATGGGCTGTGGTCAGTGTGTGTGTGGGGTGGCTCCAGGGAGACAGAGCAGATACAGCAGAACTCTGATAGAATGAAGACTTATGTGATCACTGTTAGCACTGGTATGTATATATGTTTATATGTATATATGTTTATATGTATTTTTGACTATGTTTATATCTATTTTTTACTTTTTTGACTATGTCATGGTGTTGGGTCATAGGCTGGACTTGATGATCTTGGAGGTCTATTCCAGCCTCAGAAATTCTGTGATTCTATGATTCTGTGAACACATCTTTTCCATCCTAATAACTTTGGAATCTATTGGTAGGCATCATGTCTGGTTGAGAAAGAAAGGTGGTTTTATAGATTGTTGGATCATTAGATTATTTTTCATGCTGTAAGAAGTGAAGCAAGCAGGTGCAGGTAACATTCTTCCAATGAATTTAAAGAAGTAAAAGATAAATTAGGAGGGTTCAACATTAGAGAATACATTTATGAAAGAAGCATGACTCTTGACCAGCTGCCTGTCCATGTCATCCTTACTTCCTTTGGAAATAAGAACTGAACTATGAACCTGGTAAGGTTTTTACCTGGCCCATCAAGTACATGGGTAAACCCATGCATGGGTTTCAACTACACATGAGGGGTGTACAGCACCAAAAGGAACCTCCACAGCCAGGAAGAGGAGTGATGGTAAGTCCTACAGACTAGGAGACAGAGATAGGGTTGGGGGGGCTATATACTAAGTCCACCCATAACTTCAAGAAGATGGACATTATTGAAATATCTTGGGTTTACAGAAGGGTCATTAGAAAATAATAGTCATGTTAATACTTCATAAGTGTCTAGCACTGTGGTTTATATGTCTTATGTTGTTCTTGTTCCTGAATGAGTAGTTCCATTATTGTGGCTTAATTATATGTTATTAACAAGTCAGTAACCCTCTTTGATTCTGATTTGTTTTATATTAGGTGAACTGATAAGTCTTACCCTGAGAGTCTTTTCCTGTTTGCTGTCCTGCTTACTGTATTCCAGCTTTTCTTAGTTATGCCTTCTTATCTGAGACCTCAGGTTACAATAAATACTCCTTGCATCTTCAGGATGATCTTTGATTAATATATTTCATCAGATCTTAGTGATAATTTTTGATTGTAGATATTTTTGAGCAATAGAAATTTTGAATGATTGATTCATTGTGAGAACATTCATGAAGAAACACTGTTTTCATTCCAGTGTTGACTCTGAGACTGACAATTTGCCACAAGCCACATGGATCTTCTAATAGGAAGAACAATTCAAACTGAATTATGTGACTCTAAGAAAAGAAAATTGTAACTCAGTTAACAAGTCAATCAAAAGGTAGAAATACATAGAAATACAGGCTTGATTGACACACCAGAAGCAACTCCTCCCTGGGCTTCTCAATGTGGGCAGAGACAACCTAGACCTGGGTTGAGCGTCTGGT